>JAFIRS010001783.1:0-294882 GCA_018342105.1 Gonioctena quinquepunctata | reverse complement strand
AAAATGGTTTCCCCAAGTATTAAATTTTAGTCCATTGGTTTATACAAGATGGATCCCCAAGGGACGTCCAGGGCCCCGGTTACTGTTTTAAAAAATGGACATCCGAGGGTTTTAGTGTTGTCTGGGCAGCCCAGACTTTTTTTTTAAATCAATATAACCAAGGGTATTTCTAGCCCTCAATACTGTTTTAGATGAATTTTCCCCATTTTAATCACTGTTTTTGTGGTCTTTTACTGAAGATGGCCACAAATGTAGCCAAACAGGGTTTTCTAAATCAAGTTGAAAAAAATACCAGTCGTGGAAAGACTTTAATCCCCCTTCCCAAAAGTATTAATTATTCCTTTATTAATTTGGTAAAATTAAATTACTTTTTTTCCAAGGGGCCCCAAAAAACCTCAAACAAAAAAATTTAAAAATACTTTGTTTTTTTATTTAGGAAAATTTTTAAAAAGTTATAGGTATAAATCCCTAAAAAATAGATCATAGGGTTTTAAAAAGTTTAAATTCTATATTTTTGTTTTAAAAAAAACCTTTTTTCTTTTTTTTAAATTTTCCCAAATTAAAAAAAAAAAAAAAATTTAAAAAAACAAAAATTTTAAACGGGAAATTTTATTTTTAAAAAGAATTCAATTTAAAATATATATATTTTTATATTTATATTATTTATATGTCCCGGTGAATGCATTATAAATTATTCCATTATTTAAATATTCTTTATGTTTTTTTTTTATTCATTGATTTTTTATCTTGTAAACTGCATTTTAATACAATACTCCCAGACAAAGGTGGCAAAACAAATAAAATAATCAGCAATATTTTACATAATTTGTAAAACCAACAGGTTAAATTTAAAAACGTCGCAGCTTATCACTTAGTTTAAAAAAAAACATTCTCTTTTGAAATATCAGATCTAAAAACTCTCGGCCAGGGGAAAAAAACGTTAGGAGGAACCGGGAAAATTTACTGAGAAAATAAATCCACATGATTCAGGACGGGATGTTTTGTCACAACTTGTTCCCAAAGCCCTGCGAAAATAAGGTTACGGGCCGGGTGGACATATAATTTTAAATGAGAGGAATGGAACATCTCTGTTTTGCAAAACGTAAGTCGCCTGACTGATTTTTTTTTATTCTATAAGGCCCCCCGAATAACAACAAAACTTTTTTGTCTCGCTTAGGCTGAAGAAGTGTTTTTGGCCTTGGCAGGACAAGATCACCACCGGAAAATCCCGGTGGGGTTTTATCTTATTCAGACGGTTCCTTTGGTGTTTTATTCACCTAAAAGTTTACATTTTCTCCATTTTCAATTTGTTTGTATCTTTAAAAAATGTATTATACCTAGCTTATCCATTTTTGTTCGTATTTTTAAATTTTTTTCTTGTTTTGCATCTATTGATCATCCAAAATATATACAGGGTTTTAAAAACAAAATTGGGCATCTTGGTTTATATATACAAAAAAAATTCAAACATGATTAGGGAAATTTTTTTTCTAGTTTGAGAATTAAATATATATTGGGGATTTTTTTTGGTTTTTGCTCCCAACCGAAACGGTTTATAGGATTTTTTGTAGGAAATTAAATTTCCTACAAGTTTGTCATTCACATTTTTTCGATAAATCCAGTCATTAATAACGTCAAAAAAAATTGGAATTTTCTACAAAAATCAGTGACCCGTACAATCTTACAGGTGAAAAAAACCCTAATATATATATATATATATATATATATATATATATATATAAAAAAAAGAGCACAATAACCTTCAGAGAGCAATTTGCACTCAAATAGGTTTGGTTCCTATAGAAATCCACCTAACAATTTCATTATGGAAACAAGAAGAAAAATCACTATAGAAAAATGCCTAATGAAATCTATATATGAAGGTAAGGCAACCCAGGGAGAAAATTTTTTTTTTTGTTTTAACAATTTTATTAAGTGTTTTTAAATTAACTAGTTACCTTGTAGACTCTAACAATTTTTATTCCTGATGAAGTCGAGGGTTTACCCATCGAAACTTACGTTGAAAAACTGAATTACATATGTTATCACAGAACACAAGCATGATTTATTTATAAAAGTCACATCCACGAACCAAAATACCCAAGAAAAACAAGCCGAATATATATATATATATATATAAATATTTATTGATGTCTAATTCATCACCTGAAGATGGCAAATGAGAATTTGCGGAAACGTCGTGAAATCGGACCTTTTGAGGACCAAGAACACAGAACGCGGACAAAAACCCGAAAAACTATAACATAAATATATAAATTTATTTATATTATACAGGGTGAGTCAACAGGATTCCCGTGGTTCATTGCTCCTTAATGTATCACTATTTCGATTTCTTATATTTATTTTGTCAAAGGGACCATCTAAGACCACCTTCTAAAATTATTTTCATTTATACAGGGTGCATCATTGATGCGTGGCTAACCAAAGTTGTTCTTTTTCAAATGAAACACCCGGTATATTATCATATATTCCGATCGGCTGCTCCATTGGCTACTCAACGATTTTTTCAATTTTGAATTCCGTTTCGGCGTTGCCGAGTTATTTAAAAGAAATCTATTTTGTAGACTTCTTTTCGAAAAATTACCTATTTCACATTTTGAAATATTTAGTAAAGATAATTGGGGAATCGTTGGTCGATATCATGATGTTCATTGAGAATACCAAGAATTTGCAATAAATTGTACAGGATGTTCGACACAACAACACAAACTTAGCCATTTTCAAACATCGGTGTTTTGATTTTTTCAAATGGAACACCCTGTATATTTTCATTTAAATCAACTCCTTTTTAATGACTCTACACTTTTCATCCCCAACGTCATGTACCTTAAACAACCTGTTTCCTAGATATTCTGGATTAAAGGAATTGTTCAATATCAAATCAACAATTCTATAGATTTTTTAAACTACATGTTTGTTCTTAGAAAATACTGATACTGAATGATGTCAATTATTTTTTTTCATTTTCAAAAGCATTCTTGGCAACTCATGAATAACTATCATAGCAAAAGAAATTTTTAAATGTAACTATTTTTTCTAGTTTAGTTATCCATGACTATCGCTGAAAAAATGACTATCGGAATTTGTAAATAGAGGTAACTGTCAAACTACAATCCAGTTGTGTTAAAAATTATTGTGGCATTATGAATTATCGTTTAGAGGAAGACATGGTTAAAATGGTGGCTTTGGGGGAAAGTGATGGCAATTGCTTACTGGCATCTAGATTATACGAACAAAAGTTTCCTGAGAGAAGACATCCAGACCAGCGAGCATTTCGAGACCTCAAAACAAGATTTGAGGAAACCGGAAAAGTATTTTACAAAAAGTTTGAACGTGCTTGTCCTGTAACGAATGATGAAAATGCTCTTGATATTGCATTGCATATTACCGAGAATCCCCATGTGAGTAACGTATTTTGAGTAGGGAGTTGGGAATATCTCAAAGTAGTGTTTCTCAGATGGTGAGAAAATGCAATTACCATCCATATCATATGCAGTTAATGCAAGAGCTGACTGAAAGAGATTTTCCAAAGCGAATGCGGTTTTGCCAATGGGGTGTATATAAAATCAACCAAAATTACCATCCATATCATATGGATAGGCTAGAGGAGGAGATCATAGTTCATAGTGGCCTCCAAGGCTCACACTCGGAACGTTACAAAAATGGATTTTTTTCTATGGGGATACATTAAATGGGTTGTCTATCAAACTCCGCCTACAACTCCTGAAAATATGAAAGCAAGAATTCGTACTGCTTTCAGGAAAATTTCAGAGGACATGCTGGCACATGTGGATACTAATTTTCGAAACAGATTGAGAGTGTGTATTGGTGAAAATGGCAGGCACATTGAACATTTGCTGCATTAATTAATATTTTCTGTTAGATTCGAATAAATATGATTTTTATGCAAAGTTCAATTCCAAATATGATACCAAAGGCGAACATTGTCAATATTTTCTGTGGAAAAATATCCATCTTTTGGATGTAGAATATCTCGGAAACGAGTTAAAAGGGTGTCCATTTGAAAAAATCAAAATACCGATGTTTGAAAATGGCTAAGTCTGTGTTGTTGTATCGATCATCCTGTACAATTTATTCCAAATTCTTGGTATTCTCAATGAATATCATCATATCGACCAACGATTCCCCAATTATCTTTAGGGTGAAGTGGGGTAAGTGTAATCAGAAAAACGATAGTTACACTTTAAATTATAATATCAAGGTCCCCAAAGGAGGTACATATCTAATTGTTAAAAAACTGGAGTAATTTATTTTGTTCTACTAGGCATTGTGTATTTTTTATAAACAAATATAATAAGTTATGTTCGCTGATTACATTTACCCCAGCATTCGGCGCAAAAGTAATCATGGTTTGTAATTTCCATATGCATCGTATACTAGAGTATTTGGGGCAAATGTAATAAAGAATGAATAATGCAGTATCGCCAAATTTTAGCCTAATAGCTCAATTCATAAGGACGTTATAAGCTTTTTTGTGGAATGAATACAATTCGCATGTTTGTCTTAGACATGTTTATTGAAATATGTGAACATAACAAACTGTACAATATAGTTTTTTCCTTTTATTTTATATTATATGTAGCGAAGGATACTGGAAAAATTAATTCTCCTCTTCTTCCTAAATTTGGTTCTGGTAAAACTAACTTGATGTCTGATGCAGACACTGAGTGATGGTCAATTTGTCCAGGCCAATGTTCAGGACAATTGTTGCGAGTTTTGGTCGGATTTATTCAGAAACATAGTCAAAGGTTGTGATTCTTCATCGAATGCTATTATTTGAACAACATAAAAAATTATATTGTTCTTTCCATTGAATGAGACCAGAAGCCAATTTCTAACATCAGGTTGTTTCGAGTCAGTGAGTAACAATTCGTCTTGTTTCCGGGCTTCCTCTTCTCCATCTAACCTTTGTGAATAGGTTGCAAACTCTTCCTCTCCTGACTCACTGTGGCTCAGAAATTGGCTTCGTCCTATTTATAAGAAGAACTTCATAGAATAATATTTTTGGGCTTATTTTTTCTTGTTTCAATCTTTTCCTTTTTTGCTAGATCTTTTGCTTTCCTTGATTCAAATTTTGCTTTTCTTTTTTATCTTGCTCTGCCTTTTTTCTTTTTTCTATATTTTCCTGTGCTGTGATAATTTCAGTTCCAGAAGCTCCTTTTTTTCTTTTCTCTTTCTCATGAGGTCGGGGGGATTGTCTTACGGTGTCTAGCAACAAATCTTCAAATCACACATTCTTTTTACTTGGTCCTGCGATGGGCTTTGCTTCTGGAAGTGGTTGCTGCTCCAAAGATGATGCTGTCTCTTGCTGTTTGCTTGTGCTTGGCTCATCATAATCTTCTTGTGAGGCAGATTGTGCAGTTTTTAAATGTTGAATGAAGTGAAGTGGAAATAATTAAATTCTAGGCTGGAGCAAATGTAATCACTAATTATATTTACCCCAATCTCCGTGATTACACTTACCCCATATATATTTTTTGGTGGGGTAAACGTAATCACCATAATTTTTCTTTTTTTTGGCTTCCAAATCGAAATCTGGCAGCAGAATCCGATTCCTTGTTGGAAACAATCTAAGGAACCAAAATACCACAACCTTATTGAATTATTTGTATAAGCAATATGAAATGAAAAATTACAATGGATACTCGCACAACAAGTGAAAATACAGGGAGATCTATAAATAACTAACATTTTCAAGGATTAAAAACATAAAATAAAAGCAAAAAATTAGTTGCACTTTTAAATTTTAGATAGAAAAAAATTAAAAACGATAACAAAAAATTTAGGAAGTGCCTGATTACACTTGCCCCATGATTACGCTTACCCCACATCACCCTACTAAATATTTCAAAATGTGAAATACGTAATTTTTCGAAAAGAAGTCTACAAAATAGATTTCTTTTGAATAATTCGGCAACGCCGCAACGGAATTCAAAATTGAAAAAATCATTGAGCAGCCAATGGAACAGCCGATCGGAATATATGAAAATATACCGGGTGTTTCATTTGAAAAAGAACAATGTTGGTTAGCCACGCATCAATGATGCACCCTGTATGAATGATAATAATTTTAGAAGGTGGTCTTAGATGGTCCCTTTGACAAAAAAAATATAAGAATTCGAAATAGTGATACATTAAGGAGCAATGAACCACGGGATTCCCATATATATATATATATATATATATATATATATATACAAAACTAGGGATATTGGGGTGAGCAGCAATGAAAAAGTAAACTCTTTATGGTTTACCCAAGCTTGAAATGTTTTTTATTCACTTGGATTCCTAACCCGTCGTTTCATTCTTGTAACTACTTTTTTCATATAGTATCACTTATATTTATATATATTTAACAAACATAATGATGGTTGGTGAGTAACTCTTGAATTGTTTCATGCTTTGATTTCTTTTGTTTTTTCAGTATGACTTAATAGCATATGTTTATTATATGATTGAAACCAACCTCAACAAAGTTTCTCCCTGATGATTGAAATAAACATTTCCGAAAGCTTGGATAAACCTTGAAGAGTTTACTTTTTCATTGCTGCTTACCCCAATATCCCTAGTTTTGTACCTAACTAGTCAGCAAATACTTCCCACACACACATATACAGTGTGACCCACTTAAGACCGGAACACCCTTATAAAATCTAAATTTTCCTACCGATTGAATTTTTTCCTTTTTTCAGCAGGAAAAGTATTGAATAGTCTACGTTTGACCAAATTTGCAAAATATAATTCCAAATTTCAGGGCATACTATGATTTTTTTTATGTTCTAAATTGCTAAATTTCTTTAGCGATTTTTTTCGTGAAATTTCGACTCCACCACTGGTTTCAGCATCCTTCATTCAGATAAATCCTAAAATTTCATTTGAAAATATTCATTGGCAACAAAGTTATAACAATATTCATTTTGATAACATACCATTATTTATGAATATTTCAGACAAATTCTGAGAATCGGCAACACTGTCAACACAAACGTAGAAGATCGTTGGGGTTTCTAGTAGAAATTCGAATTTATAACACAAATTGTTCTCGAGTAATTATAACATATTGTAGAATGGTATTTTTGGAAAAAAAATAATATCCATAACGTCGAGAAACTGGCTCCTCATGATATCCATTATTGAATCAACCAAGAATTTCGAATGAAATGAAAACTTGATTTTGATTCCAAATTTTACGATGGCTAACAAATGACTTCGATAATACAACATTGAGTAATCTTGGTCCATAATTATCTAGCCCTAATCGATACATTTCAAATTTTTGTTTCTTCCATCAAACCACCATTCAATTCTATACATTTTTCATATCTCTTTCGAATATTTGTTACAGTATTTTTGAGTCCTTCGGGTGTTATTTCTCTACAAGTTTGACGTATTCTTTCACACAACTCCTGTCTAGTTCTTGGGCAGGATTTGTAAACTTTTTGTACAAGAAGACTCCACAAGAAGAAGTCAAGTGGGGTCAAATCGGGAGACCTAGGTGGCCATCCAATCAATTCAGTGATGAGGAAACTGTTCATTCAGCCAATGTTTAATAATTCCAGCATTATGCATAGAGCATCCATCTAATTGAAAATGTAAGTTTATTCGCTCAACAATAGGAAGATCATGATTAGCATTCCATAGTTCAGTTCTGAAGAATTCTAGTAATTTCATGGAATTTATATTTCCTTCGAAAAAAAATGGGCCTTTGATTCGTTCATTCAATATTCCGTACCATACAATGACTTTTTCCGAATATTGTCTTTTGCAGTTTATAACCCAATTAGGGTTTTCGATTGCCCAAAATCTAGTGTTTTGAGATGAAACAACACCGTTGGTCGTGAAAGTGGCTTCATCGCTGAATAAAATACACTCTAAAAAACGTCTGTTTCTCATCTATTCTCTTTGTGCCACAAACAAAATTCTAGTCGTTTTTCTTGATCTCCGTCTTCCAGGGTATGCAAAAACTTGGGTTTGAATAGTTTCATTTTGTATTTTCTCAGGCATCTCCGTATGTTTTCCCTTGGTGGATTCAAATCTAGGCTTGCCAGTCAAACTGGCATTGGGATTATTCCTAAAGTAATCCAATATAACCTGTTCGTGTCCAATCCTTCTGTTCGGGACAAGGTTTATGTTGCCTTTTCTCGAACACGGTGGAATTATACTACCTTCGATATTAGTGGACTGGATTCTCTGCAGATTGTTGGTTTTAAAATAAAACTCTGAACTATTTCGTTAACTGAATATATGTACAATCTTTAACAGCGACCATCCAACAAATCGTGAAGTTAATGGGTAAAATTGGGCGTTGGCAATTGCTTCTCATCCAATAGTCTGAGTTTAATCTACTTACAGAGTTTCTCTCTTCAAAGGACACTATGCACTATATACCACTACTGATTGATTATCACGCAACTTGCTTTCTTTCACTGAATAACGTGGAATTTATACAAACGTCGAAATTATTCGAACGTCGTGAATAAGGATAGGACAAAACAGCTCGATTCAACAGCTAAGTAGGAATGTGCTTTTCTTCGTCGGGGAAGAAGCTCAGAAAGTGGCGATCGGTGAGGAAGCGATCGGTGAGGAAGCGAGGTGAGGAGAGGAGAGTTCTCCGAATTAGCCTGGATGAACATAACGGTTTGCATACGTTGAAGTTTAACAAGACATGGATTGCTGAGCGCGCTCAGGGACGGCTTAAGGACAATTTAAATTTTTAAACTAAAAACAGTAATGAAAGTCGTAATAAGCTGGTTGGAAGCTGTGATTCCAACACCTTCTCACATTATTCCTCAAAATATTATTCAATACAGCTCCTGTTTCATTGAAACTTTTATTTATTCTGTGCACTGTACTATTACTGATAAGGGGGCGATCTGTATGTCGATCATTAAATATTTTGCATACCTCTCTTTCACATCATTGTATCCGGAAAGACGCACAATTTAATTTTTTTTTTCGCAAAGACATTTGTAAAGCCATAACGTAATATCGACCTATTGTAATTAATATTAATTAACACCTTTCTCACATTCGAATTATGATTCTCAATCTGTCATTGTCAGGGCTTATTTTTGTTTTACTCAAATAACTATTAAAAATAATAACATCACAGCCTACCTTTCTCGAGTTAGATACATTTTTAAATTTTCAATTCCATAATAATATTTTGACACTAGCGAACGAAGAAGGAAACAAAATGACTTTGCGGAAGAAGTCGGATAGCCTGTATAAGGAGATAATACCAGAACCCAAAAACTCGGACAGTATCTTTCAAAAATTGTTTCAATTAACTGATTATGATAAGCTGTTTTTCGACGTCATTACTTTATTCCAAATGTGTACCCCTTTCTAGATGTTATAGAGAAAAATGTGTGTTATGAATTTCCACCAGAAACCTCAAAGATCTCCTACGTTTGTGTTGACAGTGTTGCCGATTCTCAGAATGTGTCTGAAATATTCATAAATAATGGTATGTTATCAAAATTAATATTGTTATAACTTTGTGCCAATGAATATTTTCAAATGAAATTTTAGGATTCACCTAAATGAATGATGCTGAATCCAGTGCGGAGTCGAAATTTCACGAAAAAAATCGCTAATAAAATTTAGCAATTTCGAACATAAAAAAAAATTCATAGTATGCCCTGAAATTTGGAATTAAATTTTGCAAATTTGGTGAAAATGTAGACTTTTTGATTCTCTTCCTGCTGAAAAAAGAAAAAATTTAATCGGTCGGAAAATGTAGATATTATAAGGGTGCTCCGATATTAAGTGGGTCACACTGTATATATATATATATATATATATATATATATATATAGTGTGTCCCTGCTAAAACTTGTCCCCCAAATCACCGAACTCGTGAAAAAAATTGAAAATCGATCAGACCCGTCGATTTTTATTTCAAGGGGGAACACTTTCACCAAATACATCATCATTGTGTTGTCAACCCCCTCAGCCCCAGCACCCCCTACTTCAGAATTTTCAATTTTCAAATACTTGTGATACATCATTTTGAAGGAAATTCAATCTCAAATACATCGGTGTACTGAAATTGAGGATCGATCAAGTGTTGTTGAAGTTTTAATTAAAACTAAGTTTTATCAAGATATTTTTATTTTTCATCACCTAAAATGTTATCATCGTACGAAAGGTTCAAAATGTGAACCATTCAGTTCCATACAGAAGTATAAGCCATTTTATAAATGTCTTCGCACATTGCTCAACATTTCTGGAGTCACTGCACGACACTCCACAACAATTCTCCTGCGTAGATCATCAAGAGAAGTTGGCTGTGTAATATAAACTTTGGATTTCAAATGACCCCATAAAAAGAAGTCTAATGGTGATACATCAGGAGATCTATCCGGCCATTCTATTGGTCCTCGTCTTCCAATCCATCTCCCTGTGAAATTGTCATCTAAAAATTGACATACAGGTGCAACAAAATGTGGAGGAGCTCCATCTTGTTGAAAGGTGAGCTGATCTTCAAGTAGCCTATCATCGCCTTCAAGTAACTGAGGGATTTTGGGGTTCACAGTTGTATCAAGAAGTTCAAGATACGTTTGTCCGTTGAGGTTACCATCAATAAAATGTGGACCTACAATATGGTCTCCCAGAATACCAGCCCAAACATTCAATTTCTGGGGAGTTTGTGAATGAGTTTCCCTATACCGATGGTGATTTACGTCACTCCAGTATCTGCAGTTGTGCCTGTTCACATGTCCATTTAAATAAAAAGAAGATTCGTCAGAAAAGCACACATTGTAGAGGTAATTATTATCACCAATCAATAATTAACTAATGATTTCACAAAACTCTGTACGTCTGTCAGGATCATCTTCATTTAATTCTTGTACATTCTGCATTTTATAAGGATGGAATTTTGCTTCTTTCAGAATTTGATGTACGCTGCTTTTCGAAACTCCAGAAATAGTCTCAAGTTGTCTTAAAGATTGAATGTTGTCCATCACTGCATGTCCTACAACTGCAACAGCGACCCCTTCATTTCTCATAGGGTTCTCGCGTTCATGTTTTTTATTCAGCACTGATCCCGACTCCATGAACTTATCATCAATTGAAGCACGTACTGATATGATGTGTTTTTTTCTGGATGAATTTCATTGAAAATTCGAGCCGTAGCTCTAGCACATCGTCCATCTTCAAAATACCCAGCTACAATTGATATTCTCTCTTGTATAGTATAAACCATTTTCGAAAGTTTTCAAATTGTTGAATGAAGTGACTCGAATACATCAATATACCAAGGCGTAAACAAAGATATGCGTATACAAAAACACATGGCGACATTTTTTTTTTCATAAAAACGTCTGTCTCACCTTCTGAACTATTATTTCTGACAGCATATTATTTTTCAATACAGTGGCGTACCCACAGTGAACCTTTCTTACGATGATAACATTTTAGGTGATGAAAAATAAAAATATCTTGATAAAATTTAGTTTTCATTAAAACTTCAACAATACTTGATCGATCCTCAATTTCAGTACATTGATGTATTTGAATTCCCTTCAAAATGATGTATCACAAGTATAGTAGTCCCATTGAAAATTCTGAAGTAGGGGGTGCTAAGGCTGAGGGTGTTGACAACACAATGATGATGTATTTGGTGAAAGTGTTCCCTCTTGAAATAAAAATCGACGTGTCTGAGCGATTTTCAATTTTTTTTACGAGTTCGGATATTAGGGGGGTGACAAGTTTTAGCTGGGACACACGGTATATATATATATATATATATATATATATATATATACTTCTTTGTATATTTTCACGGATATAATGTGTTGGACTGCTTTCTCAGGTTTCTCTCTGAGTATTATGCTATCGGTCTTAAAAAGATCCGATTTCACAATGTTTTGGCAAAATCACAATTGGATCAATGGGGAACTCACAATTGTTTGATTTTCACTATTATTCAAAAATTAAGTTAATGCTTCGTGAATAAAAGATTTATTTTCTTGTATCACTCTGAATTTGCAAAACATTTCTGTTGAATAAATACCATCTTACCTATTGAATGTTTATGAGAACAGTTTGGTTCAATTTGCGGTATGATATCTTCATAAATAATACCAATGTCATATTCAGTTTTGAGTGTCTCCATTTTCCATTCTACACTATTTGATGGCAAATCTTCTGTACATTCTGAGTTATCTCCATTCTTTACTATAATCCCATTATTGTGATGGTTGACTTTGGGATTCGCTAATTCACCAGCAAGACCATTACACTCAGTATTTTCCCAGAAATCTGAAATTTGAGTTCCAACTACAACTCCTATTTTCAATTTACCATCGTAGTATAGTGTAATAAAAACATCCAATTGAAGACTAAGCCATGTAACTAACAGAGTTCAAATTTGACACAGTTATAAAGTTTGATGAAGAAAAACTAATGAAGAAACATAAATAAAACTATTATTAATTATATTTGTGATTATCAAAAAAACATGTTACCTTCTCAACATTATTATTAACAATTATAATAGCTTGTTTCCTTTATTTATAGCTTTTTTAGAGTTCGGCAATCTGTGAATATTGAACAATTTTCTGTACATAAGAACATTTTAACAATTATACGAGTATTTTTTTTGTAGGAAGTAATCCATTCTCTAAGTGGAGTTGGTGCTTTTTTAGGAAGTGGGTACTTAAAGTCTTCTCCACGACTGGGATAGTTTTTTTTAATCTTGTATTTAGAAAAGACATGTTTTGGCTACATTTGTGGCCATCTTCGGTAAAAGTTCAAGTAACAGGAGTGTGAAATATGCAGGGGAAGAATACATCTAAATACAGTTTAAGAGTCGTATGAAATGCCTAAGGCCCCAAAATACAGCCTTTTGGTACACAATAGAAAACCAAAAGGCACCCCATTCATTGTCACATCAAAAACATTTCGTACAATGTATTTTGCTACTGTGTTTTGGGGCCCTCCCAGACAACACAAGTAAATCCATCGGACAACCAATGGACATCCAGCTGTGGATACCCTGGACATCCATTGGAAGTACAGCATTCTCCAGTATATGTCCAATGGACATCCATTGGATGATACATGTCGAAACATTGGACATAATTATCATGATCTGATCCATGAATCCAATATTCCATTATATGAGTTTATATCCAGTCCAGCACTGAATATACAACGTATATTTATTCATGAAAATCCATTGGACGTCCATCAGACATCCAGTGAGCTTCTATTGGAAATATTTTGTTTTAGGTTGGCTATAGGAGTAGTTTGATAGTATCAAATAGTATATAGGGACCAGGTGCCCAACTATTTATCTAAGATTGAATAAAAAAATACTATTCATAAAATGTTTATTATTAAATGATTTATGATTATATCTCACAAATATATTGAATAATATTCATATACAGGAGTGTTTGTTACAGTTGTTTACTATTAAAAGAAAAATAGACTTATTTTCAAAGGGGAACATAACCAAGTAAGGAACATAACCGAAATATTTTTGCTATATCAAAGAAAAGATACATGAACACAAAAAAAATTAGTTAGCAGATTCAGCTTTTAACTCATATGCATTTCTTTCTTTGGCTCTTTTACATATTTTTTGGGGGAACATAACCAAGTAAGGAACATAACCGAAATATTTTTGATGGCGTCCTCCACTGATTTCCATCTGATATCTTGACGTTTTTCAGCTGCTTCTAAAAAACATTGTTTAAAATAAAGGATGCTTCCTCAATAAAATATTTCAAAACTCATTAGCTTCTGCTTCTGCAGGCTCTCTGTACCATGATATATACCTACTGCACAAACTCTATTTCTATTTTTATATAAATTACAAATATTGATATAATTGACTCAGAGCTTTTGGTTATGGGCAAACCATCAATATTTATTAACTTCTACAATATTCGATTCAAAAGATATTCCTTCGAGACCTGATGCATCAATGTTTCCAAACAATTTTCAAAGCCAAAATGTGATACTGTCCGGGTTCGAGAGTCGATAGGAGAGATGTACGAGTGAGTTTTAGAATAACTAATAAATCAGAGATGCAGACTGAGTAATGTTATGTTTAAAGGCCCAATTTGCAAGTAGAATTTTCAGATCATTGATTGATCAAGGATTGGCCAAGTTTGTATAGTGTGTGCCGAGGTATTTGCCATTCTACTTCAAATTCATCCTCACTATCATCATGATCATCAAACAAGAAATTGGGTTCATGTTCATCCTCATCATTGTTGAGAATACCCTTGTTGATAATTAATTCAGATTGAGAAGAAATATTCTTATTATCACTACTGTCACTACCGGAAACATTTCTGGCTTCTAAGCAAGATGAATTTGATGAAGGAGCCAGAGAAGCTTCCTCCTGACTATTTCTCTTACCATTTCTAATAAACCGCTTGTAATGTTTATCAACAATTTTGAATTTTCGTTTACAACGATGATCCATAAATTATACAAATCAAAACACGTATTGCATAGGTAATGAAGCAAAATGGTAGAAAGGTACTCACCCAAATTTGGCGAAATAGAGTTTTTCAGACCGTGTTCAGATCTCATACAGCAAGGAGCACACACTATTTGTTTGCGAACACCAACGATGAATGCCTGTGATGCTGATATTCACTTTGATCACAGGATAAAAATACAGATTTTTATGCTGTGCCTGGATGCTGACACAGTAAATAATATTTTTCGTGAAAGGTTTTACTCGGATGATGAATACCATTAATTGATATCAATAAATAAAAGGGTAAAATTTCCTACTACCCACACAGCACATGACGTACAATGGATGAACAATGGACGTTGAATATGGAAGTTCAAGACATCCACTGGATGTCCAGAATTAGTCCAATGTACATTCATGGACGGCCAGACACCACTTTGGACGTACAATTAAGCCCAGATAACGTCCAATGGATGTACATTGTCAGTATTTTGGGCATCCATTGTATGTCCATATTTGGTAAATGGATGTCCAGAACATATCCAAATAACAACCACTGTCCAATGTACATCCATTGTATATCCAAAATGAATCCAGAGGATACAGATTATACAAGGTGTCTTGTAAATAATGGGCAATACTTTGGAAACATATTGTAAAGGTAAAACTAACACAAGTTCTCATACATACATTGTTCTTGTAGTGTGCCCCTTTTAGACATTTCTACTTGAATAGAGAATCACAAAGACTTCTTGATGAAGGTATCACAAAAATCTCGGTGATACAATATTCGAAAGGGAATAAGTACCAAGTGTTATTTTTTTACCTATACCATATGTTGGCAAAAGTACTGCCCAATATTTCAACACCCTATATATAAATTACATTTCATATCAGAAAGTTGACATTTGATTGTTAGATTCCTTAGTGTTTGGATCTTAATTAAAATGTTTACGAGCATGGTATATCAGGATAAATATTCTTTGATAAGTACTTTTCGCAAAATCAATAATTTTAGAAATATAAATTTTTCATTCAAAATTATAATTTAAAAAAATTTCTACAAAGTTGTTTATCTTGAACCTATCAAACTTATGAACAATTTTCTCTATACAATTCCATAAATAGATTTTAATGAAATTTGTCTTCTCACATATTTCAAAGGTTGAAATCCAACTGAAAATTGATACAACCAAAATTGAAATACTAGAACTCTCTAGTTTCATTCTTTTATATCTTGCACATATCAAAATTGATGACACCTTCAAAAACTAACACACATCATCCACCGAAGGAATTCATTGAATAACAACATAAATGTAAGTAGATACTCTAAAAAAAATATAATAAAACAAAAGAATAACACTGGTCAAAAGTATAAATGAATAAAAATATTTTGAGAACGATTCATTTCCTTTTATTTGCTCTCCTTAAACATTTCATATTCGCCTCCTCTATTTCTTTTTTGTTCGTTTTTTCATTTGCCTGTTCTGCAGCACCTGTATGTATATATTCAATAATAATCACCAAAATATCTTTTGTTCTACCCACTGATCAGGAAGTCGGCCATTTTCAAATCCTTGAATGATTGTTTCATTTTCGACGTGGTAACTATATTGAGATGCGAGATCTTTGCTTATAAGTCGGGATGAACCCCTTTACATTAACTCATATGTGTTCCCTCCTCCTGTTTTTGACATCTAATTTGACTGAAAAATGAATAATCAACATAAAAGAATAAAACTTTGCTTCAAAGAGTACGTACAGGAAAGATTTGCCAAGTTTGAGTTTGTTATATATGATCATTACTCAAGACTACTTGGAAAATTATACACCTTCATTTATTTCACTATTGACATGAGACACTTGAGAGGGATTCAATCCTGTTTTTATTGTAGGCTTGAATGGAGGTAATTTGACAGTTGCTTCAGTATTGACAGGAGACACATGAGAGGGACTCAATCGTTTTTTCATTGTATGCTTGAATGGGGGACGTAGAGGTAACTTTCATTTGCTTCATCGGCCTCACTTTCTTCTGAAGAAAATATACCCTTCTTCTTTCTATATTTACATCATTCAGATCACTGCTGTATTCAGCTACTTTTGTTTCATTTCGTGCTTCCAAATAGGTTGCATTTCTGTTGAAACCTGCAGCACACTCATTTTCATCTGAATTAGATTCACCACCATGCATCATCGCACTATCTTATAATATTTATTCGAAAGTTTTCTAGGACCCATATTAATCAGTAATACTTATTTATTAACATCGATGAACGAACGAAACGGAGTCATAAATGGAGAGCATTAACCTCACATTTCTCAATAACACTAAAGGCACGTTTCACTAAACGTTCGTGGCGCTCGCAACGATCCAAAAAATTGCCAGCGAATTTCAAAAATATTTCATAGCCGGCAAGAAAAAATAGCAACCGGAAAAATAACGTTTTTCGATCCCGAAAAGAATACAGTGGTTAAAGTATTGTTGAATTTAGAAGATGCGTGACGTACCCATAATGATAATCAATTAATACGTGACAATTTATTTGTTCATATATCGTTTATTATAAAAGAAATTAATTATTGTATTTGAATGGGACATATAATGGATGTTAATTGTTGAATGTACAATGAATATCCAGAAATGTACATAAACTGGCCAAATAAAATATTCCATCACGGTTGAAATTTTTGATTGAAGATACGAATTTCAGTTTCATTTGAAATAAAAATAAGATTCTTAGGGATCAAACTGAAATTCATATAAATATTTTTGGACATTGAATGGATGTACAATGGACGAACGTTTTTAACATCCAATGGACGGCCATGTTCACACGTACAATGAACATCCATTCAATGTCCATAGACGTTTGGACTTGAGATGGAACTAAAATGGATGTCGTGTGTTCTATGGGACTTTATGTCATGTCACGTATAGTCGTACGCGAGCGCCATCGTCTTCGCACAGCTGATTATTATAAACCAGAGCCACCAGAGGGGGTGATCAAGAAATTGCTTGATTGATGATGTAAATACAATTTCTACTTTCACAACTTTCATAACTCGACAATGATAGATCTGATGCATAGATTGGGTTAGGTCCTTCAACTTTTATTTATTATGTCTTTAAATGTAATGGGTTAATTTGAAAACACTGCCATATTGAACCGAGGGCAAGGTCAAATGACAGGGTGTGTTTTGTTATGTGATTGAGCTCCGTTCATTTAGTTTGTTCAATGACCACGTGGCGGCACTTGATGTCCATTGTACAACTACAAAATGGATGTCCAATGTATGTACAACTTTTGATGTCCATTGGATATATACAAGATGGATATCCAATGGACGTCCATGGATATACGATTAACTGATGGATACAAAATGGATGTCCAATGTATGTACAAATTTTGATGTCCATTGGATTTATACAAGATGGATATCCAATGGACGTCCATGGACATCCGGTTACATGATGGATACAAAATGGACATCCGATGGATGTATGTGTGTTGTCTGGGCTAGGCCCAGACTTTAGTTTATTACTAATCAACTATAACCAAGGGTATTTCATACGACCCTCAATACTGTATTTAGATGAATTCTTCCCCTACATATTTCACATCACTGTTTCTTGTAGGTACTTTTACTGAAGATGGCCACAAATGTAGCCGAAACATGTGTTTTCTAAATACAAGATTGAAAAAACTATACCAGTCGTGGAGAAGACTTTAAATACCCCCTTCCTCAAAAAAGTATTCGAGTTATTCCTTCCATATTCAATTTGGATAAAATTAGAATTGACGTTTTTTCAGAGGTCCCAAAACCATCAAACAGAAAAAATTTGAAAATATACTTTAATAGTTCCATTTTTTATTTAGCTGAAATATTTATTAAAACTGTTATAGGTATAATATGCCCCTGGAAAACATAGATCATATGGTGTTTACATAGATTTAAAGTTCTATATTTTATGTTTTGCAAAAAACTACTACACTCTATTTCAAACAGTAGTATTTCATGACTTACAACGAATTGTATTTTAAACAGAATTCAATTGTAAAATATATATATTTTTTTATATTTATATTATTATCCATATGTCCCGGTGAATGCATTATAAATTATTCCATTATTTGAATATTCTTTGTTTTTTAAAATTTACATATTTTACATAATTGTGTAAAACCAAAAGGTTCAAATTATAATCAACGTCGCAGCTTATCACTTCAGTTAAAAGAAAACATTCTCTTTTGAAATATCAGATCTAAAGCTCGGTCGACCAGGTGAATAAATACGTTAGGAGGAATCCGAAATTCACTGAGAAAATAAATCCACATGATTCAGGACGGGATGTTTTGTCAAAACTTGTTCCCAAAGCTCCTGCGAAAATAAGGTTACGGAGCCGAAGCTGGTACATATAATTTTAAATGAGAGGAATGGAACATCTCTGTTTTCATCGAGTTGTTGCAAAACGAAAGTCGCCTGACTGATTTTCTTTTTTATTCTATAAGGCCCCTCGAATAACAACAAAAACTTTTTAGTCTCTGACTTCAGAGCTGAAGAAGTGTTATTGGCCTTGAGCAGGACAAGATCACCACCGGAAAATCCTGGATGAGGTCGGTCAGGGTTGTTGACTGCCCGGCGAGCCGCTTTACCTCGAACACCGGTAGGTTTTAAATGAGGAATCAAATGATGAAAGTCTCATAATGGAAACCATACATTTTCTGATATTGCAGAAACTGTGCTGCCACTGTCTACTAAAGTGTAGAACTTATAATCATATAAATTGATTGAAATTACTGGTGACCTACAGTTAGACAATGTGTGGTTGAAGTCACATTCCTCCTGAAAGTCCTCTAAAGGGTTATTCAATAAATTATTAACAACCCGAGCCTACATGTGAGCATCTATCACATTTCAGGCAGCATTAGTTTCATCGAGATCCAAATTAGAAATATTATGCTTATTTTTGTTGTCCCATACTCTACTTTTATTTTCAGATTTATTCCTGTCATTGGGCATTATCTATGTTGAGGTATTGTTTATTCACCCCACCTTGCTTAATATAAGAAATATTTGTATCCTTCATATTTTACAAAAAATTATCATTTATATTTTTTTTATAATATTCGTCTGCATGACGTTACCTTGAACCCAGATAACACAGGATATCCTATGGATATCCATTTCATGTCCAATTCTGGGTGGGATATCCCTGGATTTGAAATGGACATCCATGAGATATCCATTGAAGGATTTGAAATGGATATCCTTCAGAAGATATCATATGGATTGCCATAAGATATCCGGAGCAAATATGGATAAGTTTAAATTGCAAGATTGATTTTTATTGTGTCAATTTCTGAGTTTCTTCCATGCTCGTACATATGGATTAATTTTTTTGGAAAAATCTCATGTTTCGTTTTTCTACTTGATTTGAAATGGATATCCATCGACGGATTTGAAATAGATATCCTTCAGAAGATATCTTAGGGATGGCCATGAGATATACAAAGCAATCATAAATGAATTTAAACATTCTCGTAGATACACAAATTGTACTTTTTCAAAACTTATACGTTGTCGCGTGGACACTTTGCGACAACCTGGCCATACTATACGCATAATTACCATAGAATTGTAATTATAAGGAAGGTCATGTCATAGCACTGAATCCAAACAAAAAGATCGTCTATGGCGTTTTGCATTGGTGTTATTTTTGAGTCGTGTTTTTTTTCTATTTTCCTTCGTTTTTGATACCCTGTTGGTCTAGACATTATGGTTTTCATCTGTAGCAATCGATTGTTTCCAAAGGGAATTCTATATTGGCCGAATACAGGCTAATATCAATTGAAAAAGACATAACCTATAAACATCATCCATTATTTCCAGTGCATTTATGTGTTTGCTATTTGAGTTTCGATATTTTCAGAAATGCTGAAAAGCACGTCGTTACATTTGCCACCATACACGAGTTTCTCAAATGTCACAGTGCCCATATTAAAAATGGTGTGAACACCTATACAACAGTGAACATGTGATGAAGATGATTTATCAGTAGATTCGAACATTTTCCTATTGATTGCAATGAAAAAATGAATCTTTCGGAAGAATATTTGGGAACTGGATCGAAATTCAAAGCTGCTGTAGGTAAGTTGTATGTTTTTCTATTCCTTTTTCTAGAACTCTTTTTTTTGGTACCTAAATGAAATCTCAAAAATGAGAGCAGGAACTCTGTATGACTTTGTGAAAAGCCCATTCAGCTGTTCAATTTATTTGATAACAATTTGTATTGCCTCATAATAGACTGCTAGTTCAGTGAGAATGCAAAATTGCCAAGAAAAGTTTATGTCAAAAATGCACATATATATATATATATATATATATATATATATATATATATATATATTGTTATGTTATGAAAAACCAGTTATATATTTTAAAAAGAAAAAAACCCACAAAAAGAATAATTACTAAATAGCTATTAGTTTCAAGAGATTGTTTTTACATAATTTTTGAAATTCTATTTCCTTTATTAAGCTTCTGTATTATATGAATAGATAAAAATATCCAAATACTATAATACAATCAATTTCATACAGTGTCATAATGATTACAACCTTTTTTTTTCAACAAAAAGTCTAGATTTACAAAATCATCCTGAATAAAATGAAACATACAGTATATGAAATTGTATCTAACTAAAAGTAGCCAATGGGAGAACAGCAAACTTCTTGATGACAATAGCCAATCAGGGAAAGGAATTTTAAATTTGTACATATTAAAAGAATGGAAAAATAGTTTTATTAATTAAATAACAAAAAAATGGGCAATTTAGGAATTAAAAATTTGAATCAGAGGGAAGGAACAAAAATGGTATCCAGGTGACAACAAACAAAGCCACAGAGGAGATTGAAAATAATTTAAAGATGAATGCCACGTTCTATTAGGAAGAAAAGAAAAATTCATTAATTACAACATAATAAGCAGAAAACAACATTACCTTATTTGTACATCATATACAAGTATTCGAAAGCTGATATTTGGATTGGTATGGTTCCTTCTATTTGGTATTGAAGTTCCTGAGAGCATTGGAGTGAAGGGAATCCAAATCCTGGTGTGTATTGAACAGCGACAGTTCCGACAGGTATAAACTTTCCTATATAGTGCACATCACGAACTGAACAACTTCACTAATAACTCATATTCCATCAGAAGAACGTTATTTCATTTGATTTCGAACTATTGAAGAAAATTTCACTTTCAAAGTAAAAGTGAGGTTGTGTCTATTTATCCATGACCTGTTTCTCATGATTATCCATGAATATTTGTAGATTCACCTTAGAATAAGTTATCTTTCGTAGGCCAGGTAAAATTAAGTTTTCCCGAATAAAGGAAATAATTGCTTTTTGATACTTTGTCGTTTCTTTCCTACAATTATCAGCAATCGTATTTATAACCAATGAATAAATTGAAATTTGACATATCAAGTAGTGGCTAGTGGCTCAATTGCCTGAACCGGCTATCTGAGACAAGAGGCGTACCAACTGGGTTTAGCTGTGGTAAGGAAGGTGATAACAATTGGCAGCAACGTGACGAGAGAACAGTGACGTTAGCTAGCAATTATTATTACATTGCAAAATATATTATACAGGGCACAAATAATTATCTATATCATAACAATTTGGCTCACAAAGAATAGCAAAATTATTAGCAATCTTCATACTATAACAACAATTTATATACTTGCAAAAATAATATTTGAAAGCAAAAAGAAAACAAAATAAATAAATAAATATAAATTATTAAATTAAATTATCATTACATAATAATTTGGAGCCCAACGCGGTGCGAAAATATTTATAGTAAAATAATAATAAATTAGTATTTATACAATTCATCATTATATAATAATTTTGGCGCCGCAACGTAAGGGCAAGTAAGGGAAATATAATATTTCTTAATATTTATCGCAACTTAGTGGCAAGTAAGGGCAATATATCGTTTCAAGGCAAAGTAAGGGCAATATATTATTTCTTAATAACACTGGGTGAACATTAGCAATTGGCATTTAAACGTGTAAGGCTAGATATTGGTGAATAAAATGGATTTAAGAGATGGTAAGAAAGTTGGCTTGGAAGAAGGTGCAGAAGGTAGAGAAAGGGGTGATCAGGAACAAGGAAGAGTAGTAATGTGAGAGGGAGTGAAATAAAAAGTGAGAATATACAAATGGACAGTAAATTGGATAAAATGATGGCTTTCATAGCAAGTATGGAAGAAAGAATGAATGAAGTCAGAAAAAAACATGGCAGGTATGGAAGGTAGATTGAGAAAAATAATGAGGGAAACCACAGATGAAATGAAAAAATGTATGAAAGAAAGCTTCAAAGAAAATACAGAAGTAATATGTGAACCATCAGAAACAAGTAGTGAGAATAATAAAAGTCAAGGGATAGTTATACAAAAACAGATGATAGCAATAATTTATTAGAAAAAGATGATAAACAAATACAAAATATAAAAATAAATCATGGCGACAAAAATAATGAGTTTATAGATAATATAAATGTGAACAATAAAAATTTTCAGATGAGAAAGGGAAAAATAAATAATGAAGTAAAAATTATGAAAATATATGACATAATAATGGCAAAAATGAATTTTGAGTTACAAAAAGGAAACGAAAATGATAAAATAATAATAATGAAAATGAATGACATGAACGTGGCTAACAAAAAATCTCAAGTTAAAAATAGGGAACATTAATAAGAAAATAATAATAATGAAAATGAATGACATAAACGTGGCTAACAAAAATTTGAGTTGAAAAAAGGAAACATAAATAAAAAAATAATAGTAATGCAAATCAATGACATCTACAGGGTGAATAGAACTTTTGAAATGAAAGAAAGTAATACAAAGTTTGAAATAATAATAATAATGTATAGTAAAATGTCTAATATAAAAATAGAAAAGAAGTTGAATGAATATGACGATCAAAAACGAAAAAAGTTTGGAATTATGAAAAAGAAAATAGTAGAAAAAATTAACATAAAATTTCTATTGAAAATTTGAGAAATAAAGTATAGGCTTGCAGTTACAAAACAAGCAAGATTCCATAGAAGGAGAGAAAATAATAAAAATGGAAATTTAGGGAATAATAAATTGTAGGCTAACAAATTTGATAGGTAAGTTAGGGAATAAAAAAGGAAAAAGTTAAAAAAATATTTATAGATAGTTAGGATTTCAGAAACATTTGAATAAAGAAAATAAAATGGAAAACAAATGTAAAGAAAAAAATATATATCAATGAGAGAAAATATTGAGGAAACAAAAACAACACATGAGTGAATATTTCAAGGAAGAAAACAATAATATTGAATAACAATCATAATACTGAAAAACAGAAAAGTTGATACAAATATTGGTACAGGTTAGTTAATAAAGTAAAGTGAAAAACAATATAGATTTAAAGAAGGAAAAATATAGAAATGGATAATAAATAATGTGAATTTTGAAGAAAAATGAAAAGAAATGAAGATAAAAATATTTTGTGTATAAAATGAATGTATGTGAGAAATGAAAGTGGGTATGATAATAATAATAATACTAAAGAAAAATATTATAAGAAATATGATGATGATGATAAAGGTATATTGATAAATAATATGAAGGTATATTAATAATTAAAATAAAGGTATATTCATGAATTATAAATGAATATAATGAGTTAAATATGTGCGAATAATGAAAAAGCGAAAGAGTATGTACACAAAATAAAAGTAAATGAAATGAGAGATTCAAATTAATAAAATATCCAATTCAATACGAATATAAAGAACAACTGAAGGAAGAGATAGGAAAAATAATAAAACAGTATAATTGAAAAGAGTACCAGTAATTGTAAAATCGATAATTGGAAATAATATCAGTATAAAATATAAAATGAAAGTAAGATAATAATAATATATAAAATGTCATATATGATAATATCTTGAAAAGTTTTCTCTCTTGATCCGAAGAGATGCCTGAAGTCAAGTTTTTCTGGAACAACAAAACGTAGTACTAGTAGTTGTAAATAATAGTTATCGTTGTAGAATTTGTTTTTCTTGAACTGGTTGGGAAATCCAGCAAGGTAGTTTTCTGAAATTAGAAAAAAATAGTATTCGTTAATCTAGATTCAATTACTGTAAATAAAGAAATTGATATTCAAAATTTTCTAACTGTAGAAAATTATTGAATATAAATTTAGGAATGTTGTTATGTTATGAAAAACCAGTTATATATTTTAAAAAGAAAAAACCCACAAAAAGAATAATTACTAAATAGCTATTAGTTTCAAGAGATTGTTTTTACATAATTTTTGAAATTCTATTTCCTTTATTAAGCTTCTGTATGATATGAATAGATAAAAATATTCAAATACTATAATACAATCAATTTCATACACTGTCATAATGATTACAACCTTTTTTTTCAACAAAAAGTCTAGATTTACAAAATCATCCTGAATAAAATGTGATCCACAAAATTATAAGCTTGAAACATACAGTATATGAAATTGTATCTAACTAAAAGTAGCCAATGGGAGAACAGCAAACTTCTTGATGACAATAGCCAATCAGGGAACAGATGGTCACATGTAGAATTTGAAATTGTGAGGGAATAAGAACGAGAAAGTGTCCGAGGCAATTATTACTGAAATTTGTACATAGTTAATAAGAATGGAAAAATAGTTTTATGTATAAGTTATGACAAATAACCCCAAACAGTGAAAATGTGACAATTTAGTGCGCGAATTCAAAAATTTGAATCAGAGGGAAGGAACAAAAATGGTATCCAGGTGACAACAAACAAAGCCACAGAGGATATTGAAAATAATTTAAAGATGAATGCCACGTTCTATTAGGAAGAAAAGAAAAATTCATTAATTACAACATAATAAGCAGAAAACAACATTACCTTATTTGTACACCATATACAAGTATTCGAAAGCTGATATTTGGATTGGTATGGTTCCTTCTATTTGGTATTGAAGTTCCTGAGAGCATTGGAGTGAAGGGAATCCAAATCCTGGTGTGTATTGAACAGCGACAGTTCCAGACTTTCCTAGTGCATATCACGAACTGAACAACTTCACTAATAACTCATATTCCATCAGAAGAACTTTATTTTATTTGATTTCGAACTATTGAAGAAAATTTCACTTTCAAGGTAAAAGTGAGGTTGTGTCTATTTATCCATGACCTGTTTCTCATGATTATCCATGAATATTTGTAGATTCACCTTAGAATAAGTTATCTTTCGTAGGCCAGGTAAAATTAAGTTTTCCCGAATAAAGGAAATAATTGCTTTTTGATACTTTGTCGTTTCTTTCCTACAATTATCAGCAATCGTATTTATAACCATTGAATAAATTGAAATTTGACATATCAAGCAGTGGCTAGTGGCTCAATAGCCTGAACCGGCTATCTGAGACAAGAGGCGTACCAACTGGGTTTAGCTGTGGTAAGGAAGGTGATAACAATTGGCAGCAACGTGACGAGAGAACAGTGACGTTAGCTAGCAATTATTATTACATTGCAAAATATATTATACAGGGCACAAATAATTATCTATATCATAACAATTTGGCTCACAAAGAATAGCAAAATTATTAGCAATCTTCATACTATAACAACAATTTATATACTTGCAAAAATAATATTTGAAAGCAAAAAGAAAACAAAATAAATAAATAAATATAAATTATTAAATTAAATTATCATTACATAATAATTTGGCGCCCAACGCGGTGCGAAAATATTTATAGTAAAATAATAATAAATTAGTATTTATACAATTCATCATTATCTAATATATATATATATATATATATATATATATATCATAGTATACCAATAAAAAGAGAGAGAAAAACTATGGCAGTGGTATATATTATCATCATCGGTATTCAAATTCAAAAGAAAGCATAATATTTCTCAGTATTTTTTTGTAGATTTCAACATAAATTATACCCGTGAATATATACATATCATTTAGAAGCGGCTGACCTTAGTGATTCGACGGAAAATAAAAAAGCTACTGAAGAAGCCATCTAAGCTTGGCTGAGAAGGGCCAAAGAAAGGCATCCGTCATCTTCTAGAATAAAGGAAACACCTGATGGACAAAGAAAATAGCATTCTATTTTTCTTTAACTTTATTTTTTTGATTATTCTGCATTTAATATTCAAATGTTTCAATTTTAGAGTTTACATATACTTTTTATTTGTTGATAACCCCGAAGTTTAGGAGAATTTTTTTTGATACCAGACTATTAATAATTTTTTTTTTATTCAATACCATTATTTCATTTCCCTCCAGATCGCTATTACTATATTTTATCTTCGATGGATATCCCCGAAGGGTATCTTCCGAATATGAAGGAATCTTTCAGATATCTTTTGAATATTTCTGAAGGATATCTCATGGATATTCCTGAAAGATATCTTTGAAGTATATCTTATGGATATCTTTGAAAGATATCTTATGGACATCTCTGGAGGATATCCTTGAAGGATATTCTATGGATGTACAGGTTGTTCCACTTTGGACATCCATCGGATGTCCATAAGATATCTTTTGGATATAATTGGATATCCATAGTACATCCATAAAATTCATGAAGGATGTCCAATGGATATCCATTGGATGTCCATGTGTTATCTGGGAAATAGCTTCTGATGAAGTATTAGCGCCCAATAATGACCCCACAACATTTGGAAGAAAATGAGGGGCTAAAATTGCGATAAGTTCAGCAGGGGTGTAAGGGGGTTGAAGGTGTTTCGTCGCCAAAACCCAGTAATTGAAGTGATAGACAAAAGAACCCTCATTATAAGTTGCACCCTGCAATTGAAGTTTAATTTTATTTTGAATTTTCAAATGTCAATAATGCAAAGAATTTTTGAAAACTCTATATGAATCACAAAAATCAGAAAACAACCATTTAGTAGGATTTCGAACGTACTACCTGCAGAAATTCCAAATATTGGATATTATTTTCACCTCCAAAAGAAGGCAAAAGCTTCATTAAATCACTAAGTGAAAAATTATCATTTCTAGGATGATTTTCTAGGTTATTTCAATTTTGAAAACTTGAATAATTATTGCAGCCTGCACATAATTGTTTGCCAACATTATTCATAGGTTGAAACTGTAACATTTTAGAAACTACATCAGTAACAATTTGAGTAAGATTCTGAGACTAGGAACCTACAAAATTGTTATGATTATTTTCGTCTAATGTATGTAGGGAGAGCTGCAGGTTGTGGGTTGCCTCCAAATGGGCAGTTGGTCCCAAATTAGCAGAGTCCCCAGATGTCAAGTTGCCCCCAGATGAGAAGTTGCCCCCTGATGAGAAGTTGCTCCCAAATTTTGAGGTAATTTGGGTGAAGTATAAGGAGGTAAATCATTATTTTTCCCAATATTCCTATTATATGCATCAATGGGTTTCGATTTCTAACCTGAGTGGCTTTTGGAATCGCCCCTCACGATTGTAAGTTGACATTTTGAGTGGGTTGCACATTTTCCCGTTCTATTAGGAAGAATTGGTTCACTCCAATCTTAGTTTTCAGATGACTTCCTGTCCAGTGTTCCCTGATCCATTCTTTTATAATTAAGTGACTTTCTGGCCCTCAAATTATAATTATTTGGAGTTCCTTGCATATTCTCAGCCAACTGGTGAAGCATCCATTGGATATACATTCTGCTCCACGTGTTGGTTGTCACAATGTGCCAAAACGGATATCTCAGGACGGTTTTTGGGTTCTTGTAAGCTGAATTTGAATAAGACTTTTTTTATTTAGCTTATTTAGGCTACTTTACTAAAGTTAAAAAAATCCGAACGTAACAGAATAGGCAATTTTAACGAAAAAATCCTCCTTCCTCAACGGTTATAAATAACCCAACCTCTCACATCTGACAGACAAACTTAGATGAACATTTTCACATCGAAAAGAAGTAGGGAGATTATTTCATAAAACTTATAAGGTCTCATTATTTAGAAAATAAATCCAAATAATTTACAAAAGAGGAATGCGGAAAAAACTGCCAACATTGCTCGAGCAAGAGTTCAGTGTTTTGAAGAATCAAATTTCTATGATACCTAACATAAATGAAATAATATTATCAATGAAATAATATTATCAAACCGAAGATTCCTTCTTTGACGGGCCTTTGGCGATTGCCGGCATATAACAAATATCTGATAAACCCATTCCTTTTCCAGACTTTTTCCGCCAATTAAAACAACGAGCAAAACGAATACATTGGGCGAAACTGGAGGGTTTAAAGTATTGCTGAGGTTTGTGCAGTGGCAACATCTATTATTTGTTCCCTAAAAGAGCAAGATAGTGACGATGGGCCGTGCCTTCGAAGATTATGGCGGTATCGAGTATAAGATACAATGTCAACGTGCATCCAGGAACCCTAGGTAATATCTAATTATATAAACGCCATGTTTAGAATTCTCATCTAAATATTAATATAATAATCTTTGAACTGAATTTCGATTCACATTATAATATTGCTAGTGAGCTAATGAGAATTTCAACTAATGATATGCGAGGCGTTTGGATTATTGTATTTTTCAATGTCCAACGTACTACTACTACAGTTCTACCAATGGAATTGGTCATTTTGTTGTGGCTATATTTTCTAAAGAAATTATTCCAACATATGCTAGTTGCACATTAAAATGAACTTGAAACAAAATAAGTATTTATGTGAATCGCCTTCTATATTTCCTAGCCCAGAATGTGTTTTATTATTGTTGACACTAGGTATTGATGAGCTGTTACATCTTCCTCAACATTTCAGAAGTTTTGGGTTTCCTCCATGAAATATACCTTTTAGAATATCAATTCTTAATTATAGTAGTAATACTATAATTGGTGACCCCGACGTGATGAAATTGCTCCAGATTCTCAACAAAGATCAGTTAGTCAAGATCCTCCACCTCTTCAATGTAAGTGCTCATGGAACTGTGGGTGACTTGAAACTTGAGGCAGAATTAACGAAAAAGTTTCAAAGTATATCCAATCCGAGTAACTTCGATTTTTCAAAGATTCTCGATGAAATAGAATAGTCCACGGAGAGTGGTGAGACAACCAAAACTGAATCAAATGAAATTTGGCGAAAAAAAATAATGATTTGGAGCGCCATATATATATATATGTATATATATATATATATATATATATATATATATAAATTTAGATATAACGACTGAAAATTGGTATGAACAGTGGGGAATAACGGGGATCTTCAGTCAGCACAAGTGTTGAACTTTGGACCAAGCTTTCGTTTCAATTTTGAAACTTCTTCAGGGTCCTAAAATATGTAAAATTTTAAAACGAAGGAAGTACTTATAGTAATGTGAGTGGTTGATTGATGAACATGATTAATCGTCAGAAAAATATAAAATATTGTAGTGGGTGTGTAAATTTTTATTCTTTGAAAATCCTCAGTTTTGATCTATTTGTAAAAGATAACTGTAGATTTTACTAAGATTTTCGATATCCGTTTTTTTGTTCATATTTTGATTGGATTTATTAATTTCAATCATTTCAAGAAATAATCTTTTAGATAATTTTTTTTTAATGTAAAACTCGAATGATATTTTATGGCCTGTTTCAATAGCATGTTGAGCCAATGCACATGATTTCTTGTTGAGTCTTATATCACTGCTATGAGAGATAATACGGTTATTTAAAGTTCTTGAACTTGTACCAATATAATTTAAATCACAGTTATTACATGGTATGCTGTAGATAACATTTGATTTTTTCAAATCTGGTGTGGTATCTTTCATCCTTCATTAAAAAAATTCTCAGAAATATTTTATTACATAATTTTTACCCCAAAAAACTTCTAAACATAATTCTTTTCAATACCAACTCTGACAAATTGATAATGATGACAGAAATAATAAAAATTTAGAAAATAACAATAAAAGAATAATTTATTTTTCAATTCACAATATAGAAATTCTATCATCAAATATAATTAAATTATTCAAAAATGAAAGTAACATAAAAATCTCACAAAAAAAAACCAAGACTATTGGAAATTGAAATACGAATTATATTGCCCGTTCCCATGGAATCCACTGACTTCGCTGACGACGGTTCCGAGATATCATCCAATTCCTGGAAGCTGATGCGCCAGCATTTTTCATCTCCTTGAGAAAATCTTAATTGTAATTCATTATTGTTTTTACTCTTGTACTGTTCAGACGTATGTCTTCATAATAAAATTTGATTTTTAAAAAGAGACTTTGAGTTCCAAAAGTTATCACTGGCGCAGTCGGTAGGATTATCCGAAATTGTGTGCGTATCGAACGTATCAGTTTTCGTTTCTACGATTGATCGGGTATCGGAACTGTTGACTTTGTTTTGTGGAGGTGTTGGAAGGAGCGGCTCTTCGAAAATCAAGAAACCCAGTCCATCGAGGACCCATAGCTGCCCTCAACAGACAAATTCATCGGGGATTGGAACAGAATCGTCTGATCTCGCAAGGAAGCCATCTGGGAAATTCAAAATCAAGGAACCAGTTGCCTGCCTTATAGGAGGATGCTCAAAGTCTTCGTAATTTTAATGTAAGTCGATGATATTTAATGTCAGTCGATAATCTATTAGAAACTTTTGAAAATTTGAATTTAAACACTGAAACTCCTTCAGCTGACTCTTTAGTTCATTCACAAAGTAATACCGAAAATTCGATCCCAATAATGACCAATCAATTCAGACCAGAATACCTCAAATGCGTACCTGAATTCGATGGCAACCCTAATGATTTGAACAGATATTTATCAGTTTGCGATTCAATTATCAATACGTTTTATAATGCAACAAATCCAGCAGATTTTCAAAATGTTTACTTGTTGAATTGTTTAACTTCAAAATTATCAGGCAATGCCAAACTCGTTGCTAATATACAGAACTGGCAAGAACTTAAAGATACATTAACTAGAAATTTCGCGGACCAGAGAGATGAGTCTTGCCTAAATCGAGACTTAGTTATGCTGAAACAATTTCCAAATGAAAAACCCCAACAGTTTTACGATAGGTGTTTAAATATCTTGAACCTTTTATGCAATTATATTGATGTACACGAAATTACGAACGATTCTAAGAAATTGAAACGCGATTTATATAGTAACTTGACACTCAGAACTTTTCTTTCTGGATTGAGAGAACCTTTAGGTACGACTATACGATGTATGAAACCCAAATCACTCAGTGAAGCACTACAATTCGTTTTACAAGAGGATAACGTACATTATTTCCAAAATTATTCAAATAAAAATGTACTCAAACCGAATATTCCGCAATCTAGGCCACAAACGCAAATTCGGCATTCATTTAATTGCTCCGCCAAATGCTCATTTCAATACTAACACCTCGAACAATTTTTTCAGATCACAAAATTCTTTTCCCTCTCAACCAATACCCATTCAGCCAAGAGCGCAAAACCAAACCCAAAAATTCTTCACTAACTCGCAAGTTTTTAGGCAACCGTATCAAAATAGAAATGTTTTCAGGCCGAATCAAAATCAATCATTTTCTAAACCTACACCTATGAGTGTGTCCACTCGAAATACCTTCAACAAACCAACACCAATGAGCGTATCAACTAGAAATAACGCTAACAATCAACAAGGCCCTTCAACCTCATTTTATCAACAACCACAAAGAAACTTCATATCGGAAGAATTATTCAATACGGTAGTAAGCGATAATGACGAATCAAATTATATCTCTGACCAAGAATTCGTCGAAGACGATCACACTGCCTATTACGAAACCGACGAATATCAATATCCTACAGAGAACATTCATCAAAATAACTATTCTGAGGAAAATTTTCAGGAAATATCAACGACCAAAAATCAAACTTAGTCTCTCAAATATAATATAATATAATATCTTTCAATAACGCCAATTCTAATGAATTGTCATATATTACTTTCCCAGAATATGACGCAAAATTTCTTATTGGTTCAGGTTCCACGAAATCATTTATTGATCCCGATATCGCTCAGAAACTATTTCCAAATTCAATTAAGTACGATCCTTTCATTGTTTCAACCGTTTTTCAGAAATCAGCCCACAAATACAGTGCATTTGTGCCAGTTTCGAAATTATTCAATTTACCAGAACAGAAAAATCTGAAATTCTATCTTTTCAAATTCCATAATATTTTCAAAGGTTTAATTGGTCTCGATAATTTGAAACTCTTACAGGCCAGTTTAGATTTTGGGAGTGGCTATCTAACCACCCCGTATGCTAGAATTAGACTCCAATTTCAAAAAACCAAAAATAATTTGAACTTGGTTACAGTCGCACCGCGTTCTGAACAAGTCATTTAAGTTGAAACCTCTATTCAACAGGGCGAAATTATAATACCCCATCAACGTTTTCATAACTGCGAAATCCCGAATGTTTGACAATAGCAAAAGATGGCAAAGCTATAACCACTATACTGAACAATACCACGAAACCAGTAACACTAAATTTTTCAGAACCTTTAACAGTAGAAAAATTCGATAGAAACGAAATTCAAAAAATCGATTTTTAAAATTTTGATGACTCACCGAAACAAATTCTAGATCTTTCAAAAATACGAACTGACCACTTGAACGAGGAGGAAAAAGCTAAAATATTATCAATTTGTAAAGAATACTCAGATATGTTTTACCACGAAAATACACCCCTGACGTTTACAAGCCGAGTAAAACATAATATACGAACAAGCGACGAGGTACCGGTATATACAAAATCTTATCGATATCCATGTATACACAAACAGGAGGTCGAAGAACAAATAAAAAAAATGCTTGATCAGAAAATAATCCGACCAAGCAACTCTCCCTGGTCCTCGCCCATCTGGGTGGTACCCAAAAAGACGGACGCTTCTGTTAAACAGAAGTGGAGAGTGGTAGTTGACTATCGTAAGCTCAACGAGAAAACCATTGACGACAAATACCCGTTGCCAAATATCACCGATTTGTTGGACAAGTTGGGGAAATGCCAGTATTTTACGACGCTGGACTTAGCCAGTGGCTTCCATCAAATTGAGATGGAAGAGCGGGATATTGAAAAAACTGCTTTCAATACAGAGCAAGGGCACTATGAGTACCTCAGAATGCCTTTTGGTCTTAAGAACGCCCCTGCTAGCTTCCAGAGGGTTATGGATAACATCCTCCGTGGTATCCAGAACGAAAAATGTTTGGTGTACCTGGATGATATCATTATATTCTCCACTTCGTTACAGGAACACCTTGAACGACTAAAATCAGTATTCGACCGATTGCGTGAGTCTAACTTCAAGATTCAGCTTGATAAGTCGGAATTTTTACGTAAAGAAGTAGCGTACTTAGGTCATATTGTGACCCCCGAAGGCGTCAAGCCGAACCCTGATAAAATCAGGGCTATAAAAAATTTCCCTATACCAAAAACAACCAAACAGCTCAAAGGATTCTTGGGTCTCCTTGGCTACTATCGCCGCTTCATAGACAATTTTGCCAAATTGACTAAACCCCTCACTAAGTGCTTAAAAAAAGGAGCTAAAATTGAACATAATGAAGAATTTGTAGAATGCTTCAGCGCATGTAAGAATATGTTGATAAATGATCCAATCTTACGGTACCCGGACTTTTCGAAACCCTTTAACCTTACGACAGACGCTAGTAATTTTGCTCTAGGGGCTGTCCTTTCCCAAGGTCCTATTGGTCAAGATCTACCTGTCGGCTATGCGTCTCGAACATTGAACGATTCAACAAAATTATTCCGGATCGAAAAAGAACTCCTCGCTATAGTCTGGGCTATAAAATATTTCCGTCCCTACCTCTTTGGTCGAAAATTTAACATAGTCACGGACCACAAACCTTTACAATGGCTCTTTTCTTTGAAGGACCCTAACTCCAAATTACTGCGATGGCGAATGAATCAAATTAGAGGAGTACTCTTACCAAATTATATATAAGAAAGGCAAGCTGAATACTAACAGTGACGCCCTCTCACGAATTGAAATCAATACAAAGGAAGTCGACACAGTTTCTGATCAAATCGAACAAATAATTCGAACCATACCAACTAACAAAGACAACCCCCAAAACACCGAAATTGACAGATTTATCGAAGAAATAGTAACTCCCGGACCATCACGCAATAATAACCTTGATAATATTTCCATGCAAGTACAACCCGACAAGGAGCGTACAGATAATGACCTTACACCAGATATCGAAGACGACAATGACGATACTATTCATTCAAATGCCGAACAAGACCCCATTGTCGCCATACCAATCGCGCAGTGTGCTGTAAATCTTGGTCTTAACCAAATTATTGTAAGTCCAGTACTTCATTCACCAGCCAAACCCAAAATTATCATTTTATTTGAAAAAAAGAAACGAATTCATGTACAAATATCAGAAAATAATTTAGAAAATGACATATTGAAATTCATCAAAGATTTCGTGTCCCCAGGTGTACAGACCTTTTTTTTTTTTAAATTTAAAATAATTTAGAAAATGACATATTCAAACGTTGCATACAAAATTAATAGATGTCACCAGTAAAGACGACGCAAAGAAATCATTGAAAACTTCACGAAGGAAAATCGAACCATCGCGGAGTCGATGAAACTTTTGCAAGGGTAAAAGAAAAATACTATTGGCCCAACATCAAAGAATCTATTCAAAATTACATCAACCAGTGCGTTACATGTCAACGAAGTAAATATGAACGCAACCCAATTAAAATGAAACTAAATATCACGCCCACTGCGACGAAACCATTCGAAATCGTCCATTTAGATTCTTTCACTATCGAAAAAACTAAATTTCTCACAATTTTGGATAGTTTTTCAAAATATGCTCAAGCATATCTTGTGAACTCACTGACAGGTACTGAAGTAGCCGATAATTTAATCCAATTCTTCTCACATCATGGTATACCAAAGAAAATAATTGTTGACAATGGTACAGAGTTCAATAACTTTTTAATATCCGAACTTTTGGCACTACACAAGGTGGAATTCCACTTCGTCTCACCGCACCACCCTCAGTCGAACGGTATGATTGAAAGATTTCATTCCACCATTTTAGAACACATTAGACTCTTGAATACACAAGGTTTCACGAAAACTCCGGCAAAAATGTAAATGTTATACGCAGTCCTGGCATATAACCATTCCATTCATTCTGTTACCAAATTCAAACCTATAAATGTCATAAGTGGACACATATCCATCGATGATCCTTTCAATATCGAAATCGATAGAAAATTATTGAATGATTACACCAACGAACACAAAGAACGGTCCAAACTCCTTTACTCAAAAATTAATACTGACATTATCAAACAAAAGGAAAAAATCGTCGAGCGAGAAAACAAAAAACGCGACAGTCCCGCAATATTCAAAACAAAACAAAAGGTATTTGTAAAATCGCACGTGAGAAGAAAAGAAGCTAATAAATTTTCTAAACCTGTACAAGTGAAAAAAGTCGATAAGAAAATGAAAACTATTTCCACAGAAAATCAACCAAAAGTTCATATGAACAATCTGAAACGCCCTCTTAAAAAATATCCTTCCGCCATTAAGAAATAATTAATTTTTCAGGATTTCCGGCAGTCTCGGACAAGAAAAGATTACCATGCAAAACTTAAAGAACAACCCAGGGCTTATTCCTTTCAAATTGGGAATAGCAAAGGTAGAAACTTATGCTCACTCCCTAATTAATTATTATGATTTAAATCCTATTATCACGGAAATCAATAAATTGAAATCACACTCCCAATCATTGAAAGTACTTGTAAAAAGCAATCAAAATTATTCAGCAGACGTTTCGAATTATCTGAAAATATTACGGTTCTCAGAAGAAATGCTAAATGATAAATTATTCGAAATTCTTCCGCACCCTTTCAGAACAAAACGTGGTTTAATAAACGGCGTTGGATCAATATTCAAATCTATCACAATGATTAGTCTAAAGCATTGTATTTGTTTTGAAACGTTACCTTGAAAATTTCTCACTTCAAATTTTTTTACGACTATGCTTATGAGTAGATGACGAATGCTGTTTCAAATATGAAATAATTACATCTGAATATTGGTTTGTTTTGATTTTGTTCATTGTCCATTTCTAGTCAAAATACATTTCATGTTAATTATCTATAAACATGAGTATTGAAGCAGCAACAATGGTTGACCCGATGGAAAAGAAATAACTGAAGTCTTCTTCGTATATTTGAATGAATTGTTTTTCGTCATAATCCAGGGTATTTATGTCCAATCATTGTTGTGTATAATTCATAAAGTTGTCTTCTTGAATTTGGGTACCCCAAATCGTCTCGCAATATTTTCCGTTTCTGAGATAAAGTTGCACATAACTAGCTGATTTTAAAAAATAACAGAAACTGCATTTTTTTTCACAATCATCCATTATATTTATTTTTACTCAAACTCTTCCAATATTTGTATTTGCACAGAACGAACGTCATTTGTCAATTATCACCGAGAATTAGGCTCAGGGCCAATTTATGCAACAATATCCTATCATAGTCAATATGGGCAAATTTCAATATTTATGCTTATGATTAAGACGACATATAAAACGTGTTTGTGAATAGAAAAAAATTAGTCTGAAAGAGGGAATTCTTATTGAAATGAAAAATTTTCCCATCTTTGGCATAAAAAAGATTCATTTTTCAAAGACAAAATCGCCATTGGGAATTCGTTGAAAACAATTGCTGAAATGATGCATAAATACAAAAACTTCTTAAGACAGCGACTGGGACTAGGATTGAGACAGTGACTACGACAATATTGCATAAATTGACCCATAGTCATTAAAAAGATCCATGAACAGGACTGGGTCTATAATGAAAATGTATAATTGTTCCATGAACCCGCCTTCACTAGAACGAATTTCAACTGGGCATTTATCTGCAACATTTAATAATTCTTAAAGGAAACTCACGAGACGGAGAAAACTTTGATTCTGTGTGGTCTTCCACACCAACACTGTCTCCCAGCATAACCTCGAATTCGCTTGAATAGGGATTGGAATCATAAAATGGTCCATCCTCTTTATTTTCCAGATACCCATATTCACTAAATGGTTTGGATTCCCTAGCCTCTTCCCTTATTCCTCTATTCAAAATATCATTAATATCAACAAAGTCTGGCACACATGCAATTTGTTCTATTTCAGCCTCTACAGTATGCGTTATTGGAAGTTCTGAAGCCATTATATTATGTTATATTACAGGGAAAATAGGAGATGCAATAAACAGAAAGATTTTTTTCCAATCCAGACCCAAGGACCAGGGTTGCCAACAAGTCGACACCGATTTCCTCACAATTTTTTTTTTCGGTTTACTTACAAATTGCTCATAACTACAAAATATCAAAATCAGGACAGATTTTACATATATAAAAAATACAAAATGAAGGAATATGTAATTTTAGATTATAAACTGGTTAATGTTTCCCCTTTTTCCACAGAATAGATTTAACCTTGGCGCTTGACGTTTCATCCTCTCTGACTCTGACATCTGTCAAAAACTAAGGTTAACTCATAGACCTTATAACTTATAGAGCTCATCCAGTATTGAAACGACCTGTTGGTAGGTAGAGAGGGGGAAAACACGAGTGGACACGATTTGATGTGGCTGCTTATGCTACGGCGAATCTTCACCAGTGGCTTGTCATGCAGCGTTTGAAAGGTAAGGTTTGTTCGATTAATAAATAGGTAGTGCAGTTATTTATTCAACTTTGACAAAAAATTCATAATCTCCGACCCCGAAAACCCGCGCATACCAATTTTGAATGAAAATCGGACCATAATCACAAAACTCGTCCGCCAAAAACTACGTCTCGTGTTTGGCCTATACCAAACAATTTGGTACGCCTATGGAATTTCTATTAATAGCCACAGTTAGACAATGGCTCGGGTATCTTCGAGAAAAATTGGTTGTTAGGTGGGGGAAGGCCAAAGAGGTCGTTTCAATACTGGACGAACTCTAACTGATGGACTGGCCGTCACGTGACTTTAACACACAGTTCCTGGTGGACTATATATATGAGAGAGAGAAGATACAAATTGGCTATGGCATTACATTGGAAAAACCTATTTCTTGTTATTTTTTCAAGGAAAATATTGACTACTTTGAATGAGATGAGTTTTGAAAAAGTTCAAGAAATCACAGTGAGGAACTTTATGCGACATATTTTCATGATATCTTTCAGAAACAAAAGAATTCCATTGAGCCTTCATCTGAATGAAAATGATTTTTATATATCTTCCAAAGCTTTCAGAAAGTTCGTGAATGAAAAAAAATATTGATAATTAAATTTATATTCGATATCATGAAGTTAGAAGTGCAATTAAACTGAATTGGGAACTCCGGCGATTTCAAAATTTGTTATAATAATGCCTACATAAGAAACGTTTATGTAATCTATAAAATTTCGTGTCTGTAAAAAAAATAGCCCAATTAATTTTGGGAAATACTGAGGAAAATAGTACGTGTTATTGGGAATGAAAGTGATATTTTTTCTATCGAGCGTGACTGAGGTCGACGGACAATCCGTAGGGAAGTCTATTCCAGCCTGGCGCTGTAAAATAATATCTTTACTCCGGCGAAGTAAAAGTATGCCGTTAGTCCAACGGAGTAGAAATTCCATGTATATTTAAAACGTTTGCAGAAAACATTCTTCGATTTAAAAACATATATATCTGCGTTAGTTCTCGGAAAAAAAGGAAAATTTTGGGAATTAAATAAATCACATTATACTTTTATAAATATAATTAACCAACATTAGTTTAAGCAATTGCTCGGGAAAAACATCAAATTCTACCTCCGAATCAAACAAAATCCTACCAACCCACCACCAAATAGGGGCACAAAAATAAAACTAAGTTATATAAACAAGATTAGTCACGTAAAATGTTACCAGTTTGTGCGTGACTGAGAAATGAAATTAAAATTCTCTCATAAATTCGGAAACCTGTGAAAATGTGTTGAAAAAATCCACAAATCACTACCTACACTCCATGTTTACTCACCTATGAAATTTCACATCCAGCCCTTTTTTGTATCTAACTACACAATTATAGGCTGCACACGAAGAAGGCATATATATTTAAGAATGTTTATTACTTGTCAAATAGTTCAGAAACACTGGATAAATTTATAAAAAACATTCAAAACACCACACGAAAACACATATAAACAATATACGAAACCAACGTTATGCCTGAACTCATTCTGTCCTTTTTCACAGGTTCTGATATCAATGGTCTCTTTCTCACAACCAGTCCATATTATTATAATGTCTATGGGTTAACTCAGGGTTCTTATTATTAGGACGGGGTTACGAAATAAGTGAGCATTTGGACAAGGGGGTGACTGAAGAAAGGGAGAGGCTACGTCATTGGAGGGAAATTAAGTTGGCTATACTGAATTTGGTAATTTTGGTTATCAATGATAACAACACGACAGTGTCACGGAGATTATTCATTGTTTATCTTTGGGAAATTTCTGATTCCGAGTGATTATTGTTTGCTTCTCGTATGTTTAATGTATATTCTTAGTTCATTAAGTTTTTGTTTGTTATTATTAGTGTATAGTAGGTTATTGTTTACTAGAATATCAGTTTTTTCATTAAATTTAATTATTAGTTGAAAATGCCAGGACACTTCAGGTGCTCTGTTAAATATTGTGACACAGTGGAAATTAGACAAAAGTTGTAGTTTTCTCTCTTCAATAATTCAACATGAATTTCCACCAAATAAAGAATCGAACAAGTTAGAAATATTCAAGCTTCGTATTTGAAATACATTTCCACACTAAGCTTTTCAATCTCGGATTATATGATTCTTCCAACTTTTTTGGTGGCTTGTTAAAATCATCGGCACTTTTTTCGTTTTTTGAAACATTTCCCTTTATATGGAGTTCACTTTTTCATCACTACAGCCACTTTCATATGTTGCATCTATTATAAAGAGACTAACATTCAGAACCTATAGAATATATTAATAACAGATATGTATTAATAACTTTCAATCACACGCACATTTTTCAATTGACTCGCATCGCACCGATTGGATTCGACATAACTACTTTCATTGTAAATTCAAACTTGGCGCCTCCCCTCCAATGACAAAACAAGATGCCGGACAAAATCGGTGACATTTCATAACCCCGTCCTAATAATAAGAACCCTGGGGTTAACTAAACCTGTTTTTGACAGAACACGAGGTCCGAGTTGGTAGTGCAAGGTCATTAAATAATGTCCTTGGGTGTAGTGTAGGCATTGAACTCAATACTACGTAACTGGAAAGGCCCCGCGTGCTTTGACGAAATGAACGGCAGTGTGCCAGGGGCAACTGAGAGAGAAAAGACGATGTTTAGTATTTGTTTCTTTGTCCGCCTCGAAAGCTTAAACGTTATTTTTCATCCGATTTGTTTACCTGTGCCGTTTTACCTCTGATAAAAGTCTTTTTTACTTGTGTATTCCTAATAAGAGTGCAAATAAAGATGTTTTGTGGTGATACAATTATTAAGACAAATACATTTTATTGTTTTTCTAGTTTAATTGTGGTCAATAATGGTTCTAAACTGTGTGGCCTATGGATATAATGTCATACACGATGCAAGGAGCAAGATTTCTTTTCACGCGTAAGTTTTTATTAAAATCTTAAATTATAAAATCAAAGAAGGATAAAAAATAAAAATGTAAATGTAGAAAGTGTATTAATAAACACAGCAATTAACAATTTTGCAAATATTATTCATATTTTTGAACCCAAAAATCCTGTGGTACAAGAATTTCGGTCCGAAGAATGTCATGAATTTCAGTTAATTAGAAAAATTATTCAACTTTTTATAAAATGCAGAATGCCTCGTCAGTCAAAGTTAGTGAACTTACAGTTACATGGTGAAGAGGCTTCAATTAGACACAAAATGACTAAAATAGTATTGTTCAAAAACTGTTGACGAACATAAAATTGTTCATGAATACCTTATTTTTAATTATTTTATTTTTAAATTTATGGTTTTATATTGTCGATTGTAGAAAATTCTTTGTATGCAATATGCGTGTAAAGCACCTTTTTTCACTCATCTGATTGTTTCGTGCATCAAAATTCACATTCGTAAAAAAGGTTCACTTTACACACATGTTGCATACAAATATTGTATAAATAACCAATGTCTGTCGTTTTAATTTTTGATTGTTTCCTTTATTCATTACCAATTATGTTGTGTATTAAGTTTTCAAAATAATGCTTTTTGGAAATAAATAAGACTGAATAACCCGAGGTGCAAGTATTATTTTCTAATTTAACCCTACAGTAATGCAAACATTTTACATTTTTATTCCTATTTTGGCTTAAATATTGGTTAGAATATCCCAGCCTTTTTTTATATATTAAAATGAAACTTTTTTTTTAATTACTTTGCCAAAAAAACCTATTTTAACTAGGCGCGGCACATTTTCTGCATTTGACCCAACGAGTAAGAGAGAGATAGCGATACTAAACCACTGAGGGTTGCATAATTCAGCTATTTGCCTCAGTCCCTTGCCATTGCGCGTCCTTTCCAGTTACGTAGTATTGAGTTCAATGAGTGTAGGACACTGGCTTGACAGTTGACGATACAAAAACATAAAAAATGATTGAACTAATTGAAGTTCCTCTCGCTAGTGTTATGGTCCTTGGTTCCGTTTGGCGCATTTGGCATTTGATCAAATGATTGAAGTTTATCCATTCAATAAGAGCAATGCCCGTTAAAAATCAATAGTTTGCGATAGTATCGATATTTCCTAAAAATAATGTTATGACTTAATTTTCAAATTTAAGTAGAATAGAGGTTATGATTGTTTGTCCGAAATTTAATAGAATTATTTTTCCAGCTTTTAAATGGAAATTCATTGTACAGATGTAGTCTGTAACTTCAAATTTACAATCTGTAGTCTGTCGATCAGGAAGTAGGTGAAAAAGAGAAAGGGAGTAAATTGTAGGTTAGGTTTATTTAAAAATTATCTGTTCAAAGTAAATCTTTTATTGAACACATAAAAAACTATTTCAGTCTTCATTAAAAACAGTAACATAGGAAATAATATCAACAAATATATCTCAAAAATGAACCAAAGCAAATCACGTTTACTTCCTCACATAAATTTCATGGATAAGAAACCGAATATATCCTATAACGACTCCATAAAAAACATTTGGTATCAATAACATCTATAATAACAAAATCAAACTAGAAATATATGAACATAAAAAATATATGTATATGAAAATTCAACAAAAAAATTACTTATTTAAAATTTTGGCATTTAGCATGTCTATGATAGGCTTAAATTTAACGCATCCACCTTTATTTTTCACCCCTTCTTTTGTTGTTATGAGAGCACTAACTGTCTCGGTCTTTAATTTATTTCGAAGGTCTGTTTTTATATTATTGAGTTCGGAAAATATTCTTTCTACATTTGCGTTTGAAAAAGGCAATAAGTGTATTCCAGAGATATGCTAGAGTTTTTCGTTGAATGTCTTTTCTGAAAATAACAAAAACTTATTGGGATTTCAAATAAGATTGTAGCGCTACTGGCGGTGGACAGATGAAGTGCTTTCTACCACATTGATTTATAACCTTACCTTTTCTTTCATTGTTTATTTCGTGTTTAGAGTATTCAGATATAATAATTATTGGTGTAGGGATTAGTGTTAAGGTGTTAATACAGTTACAGTGTTACAACAAAGCCAGTGATGAAATACTTTAATCGTCTTCTTATAAACAAAGACAAATGGCCCAATTAAAATTAAGTTTATTGGAATTTCTGAGGTTTGTCGAAGGGACCAAAAGTTCTCGGTGTGTAGTAGAAGGTGAAGAGGTCCTCAATGCAGACCATATAATATTATATGGAAAAAGTGAATGGAACTCTTCAGTGACAAAAGTGTGTGCTCTCAGATAAGCGCTCTGCAATCCGAGCCTCATCAAGTGAGTGGAGAACTCAAAATTATAGACGGGTACATTAAAATTATGCAAATGTTTTGTTGTTGCAAAGCAGGAGCTGGTGGCCAAACACATTTCAGCTTTTCTAATCCTTTTAACCAGGTAGGTTATTGTGAATTTACTAATTAACTTTATACAATTTTAAGAGTAGAACTGGCAATATTAGGGATATAACTTTCACTACTCGTCTCTTCTTCACAGATTTTTCTGCTTCTTGTATGTCGTTGTCGCTCCGGCTCCTTTTCTTACTTCCCACTTGGCTACATTTCTCACTTGTTCTTCTAGACAGCCTTTCTGCACGTTTTGAATCTGATTTTTTATTTAATTTTACAACAGATGCAGGTAGATTCTGAGATGGTACAGCTGTTTTTTTCAATACACGACCTCGCCTTGTATTTTCACCTATAAATAAATTATATTTGAGTAAATTGGTAAATAAAAACAACATACCTACCTACCTTCTCGAAATTAATTCTCGTCTCATCTCCGTTTCAAAATAAACCCTTGGGTCATTTTCCTCGGGAAATCTATGAAAAGTTCATTTCTTTTCAGTGTCTCTTTTGGCCCAGGAATTGCACTGTGGCACAGAACAATAATCATTATTAGACGCCATTATAAGAGCGGAGGGGTCGCTTTGCCTTTAAAAAGGCAATTTCTTAACACTAAATCATAACGAACAACAAGTAAAATAAAACAATAACAAATGATAAAAGAAGATCAAATAAAAACGGTTTAAAGAAAGGCACTATATTAATAAAAATCAATGGTAAAAAAATGATACGAAAGTGTGGTTAGAAAACAATGTGGCAGAAACTAGTTTACATTAGAGCCACCAGAGTGCGTATCGCTTCTCTTGAAATGCCAATAGAATAGGTATTTCTAAACATATTTAAAAAATCAAAATCATTACAGTCGCGGTACCACCAACCGCAATAGCAAATACCGGATTTTACGCGAGTTTCTATTTTTCTTGTTGCTTACCTGTATCCCTTGTTTTTCGGTAGAATCTGTTTCTATTCCAGTTAAAACTTTATTGCTTCTTATTACCCATTTGTCCATGTTTAAAAACAAAACAGGTAGTGACCATCGCCATTATAAGAACTGTGACCAACCGAAAATTTAGACCATAGCCGCTTTCGATTGGCGTTTGGTTCGGTTAGCGGTTGACGTTGATATGACATTGTTGTTTCTGATTGACTGAGTTAGTGAGTTGTCATCCACCAGCCAATCAGGAAACGACGATGTCATTTTAACGTCAACCACTACCAGAACCCAGAACCAAACGCCAATCGAGAGCGGCTCATGTTAAAGTTTTAGTAGCAGCGGCGGGTATAATTCATAGACTGCACTTTGAATGTTCTCTGATAGCTCATAATTTACAAAGAGTAGAGTAACAAGAGAAATCACTTACCCTATTCATGAATGAAATAGTAAAATCGTATCAAAATCCTCCAAATGCTGTCACTTTTGATTTCATTCATAAAATCAGAGATTGGTATAGATGTGGTTTAGCCAATTAGGAGTAAGGAAAACAAGTCATGTGACATCAAGTGTCGGGGATCGTACACGAGGAAACGCTTCGGACCTTCCCATAGACAAGAGTTCTATACTGATATAGACCGCAAACTCAATGTCAAAATTTCCCGACTGATTTCAGCGCCACCTACGTGGTTGGAGTCATGAACTAATCAATAGGCGGCAATTTTTGAATTCGGCTCATAATAGTATTATGGATAAAGTTCAGAAAAGTGGAATTTTACTTGACGAGTATGGTAAGTTGAATCCAAGCGAAGCGAGGATTTAAATACCATACGAGTCAAGTAAAATAACTTTTCTGACATTGTGCATATACTTTTTTTTGCATTTGATAAATAATTATTTATTTTGCCTTCCATATTGAAATCTGATGATAATAAGTTACCGAGAAATTCTAAAAAAAGTTAGCAGTAACTTATCAATATAAACAGAATATTTTTTTGTAATTGACAACGTTGATGACATCCAAATTAAGTAATTTTTCAAATAATTATCGAAATGGCTGATGAAAACTACTTGGAAGATATCTTAAATGCAGCCCGGGAAGCTTCTTCCAGTGAAATCTATGGAAAGGTACGAGAACGTTAAATGTTAATGGTTGCTATGCTGTAAAATGGCCCATTACTGTACAATTTTGAGGTCGTTAATGTAGTGCATTACTGTACAAAATGCGAAAAAAAGAAATCACGAGACCCCTGACTCTGCCAGGAAAACCTTTCTGCCGAGGACCCTCGACCACCATTTATGTGGTATTAAGGATTCCTCAACATAAAGGATTTCTCAGCATAGTGTGGTGCAAATGAGCAATATTCAATCAAAATGGCAAACTCAGCTATCACCGTATTGAAAACTCAAAACAGAGACGAATGGATCTCACTCGTCATATTTGTCTGAAGAAAAAATATTGATGTGATAAGCTGAAAAATTTCTTCTCATTATTTCCGGTGTGCTTGGTGATTAAAATATTTAAAAAATTGTTTGAAAAAGATATGAAGATATGATCGAAATGTGCATTCAGGAGTGATAGTAACAAGTATATGACGAAGGGGTGGTATCGATTTGTATTGTTAAACATCAGTGTCATTCAATCAGTTATAACAAAGGTTCATTAAAAAATAAAAGAATCTCCTCAAATTCACAATGACAGTTTGGGCGAATGTTGAGAACTTGGCACCCAGTAGACAAAGGACAAAATAAAAATGCATCTTGTTTTTATTATAATTGCCAACACTTGAACTTTACATGTTTGAGGACATCCTCATTACTAGAAGAAATATTGTTATCAAGTCAATTTCTTGAGAGCTCTAATTTTTGCTAGCCTTTTTTTATTTTAAGGTATCGACTATGGGCTAGTAGTCAATTCGATTATATTTTTTTATCAGCAAGTTCATCCATTCCCTTTAAAGTTTTGTTAACATTTTTGACCCAAACTTGCATATGATAAAACATATGAATTTATAAAACATTCGTTTCATTTTTCGTCTATGTACTGGACATCCTACAGAAATTGTATGTTGGTTCAAAAATGCTAATATGTGACGATTCAAGCTTATTTCAGTTCCTTTATGTTCTAAATATTTATTTAATTCAGATATGAAATAAACAAAATAGGAAGTCATTTTTGAACCAGGAGTTATAAGTGCATTAGGGTGGTATTTCTTAGCATCGATCATAAAATTAAATTGATCATTCCCTGACAAAAGTTCCACTTTGCATGATTTGCATATTATAAACTTCAACATTTTTTTTAAAACAAATCCACCTACATATTTTATTACAGACTGACCCAAATATGACACTTGATAATTTGTAGCCAGATGTACAGAAATTTCTTGGCTTTCTTCATTTTCCATTTCTGAGTTTTGAATGTTTGATTCATTTAGAAGTAAATTATTCAAATTATTCAGTGGCATATTTGAGTCAGCTTCACAATTGGATCCTGGGGAATGGACACTAAAAAAATTTTTAATAATTAGAGTTTTGAAAGATCCAATAATTGAAAAACAGGTAGGGTTTACATATCGTACACCATGACTGCGAATCTGGCCAAAAAAGTTTTCCAAAGGGTCTTGGTTGAGTGCTCTAGGTTTCAAGTAAGTGAAACCTTCTTTTGATAGCTTGCTAAATAGTGCCTTCATATTTTTAATTGTCAAGATCCAGTTTGAAACTGATGGAGGCACATAAGGCTTTCCTTTTTCCAAAAATTTCAAAGACTGCAATACTGGAACTGCTTTATTCCAAAATTCAAGATGTTCAGAATTCTTGGTTAATGCTGTTCTCAGATATTCGTTGTCAACTGGGTGGCTGCTTCCAATTTCTCTTTCAAGTCCAAATTTTCTTTGTGCCAAGTAGAAGATACTCTTCTTGAATTCCTAGCAACTCGATAAAGTTTGCTGGCTCTGGGTGAAAGCTGGGACGATCTGGTCGCATTTGCCAATTTCAAAAAATGGAGTCTAAGTCGAAAAGCTAAAATAAAATTGTTGAAATATAGATAGGTATACAAGAATGCAATAAAAATGCATTTTTAATCTGATTGTATGTAAATGTAATCATATTAATATCCAAGATGGCATATTCTTAAAAAAATTGAAAATAAAAAAAAAAAATTTTATTTTAAAAAAAGCCGAGGCAATACCATGCACCCCACGCTTTTTTTAAAATAAATTTTATTTTTTTTATTTTCAATTTTTTCAGTCTGGTTTTCTATAACAGCGTGTTTTTTTGTTTTTTCAAACTATTATTTATTTTTACTAATGTCAAAAAGAGTTCTGTCAAAAACAAAACCAAAAACATAGAGGAAAAATTAAGAAAAAGTGTATACAATATACCTTACTGGAAGAAGATTTTGCATTTGGCAGAGCGATAATGGATTGATTCCATTATTTGGACAACACTCCATACATCAAATAAACAAGCTAATGTCTCATCATCCTTTTCACAGAACTCTTTGACATAAGTAAAAAAGATAACGCTCGAAAAACACTGCAGAAAACAGCCAAAACTGAGAAATTTTCATCTATATTCAAAAATAAAATAAAACGAGAACGGATACAGTTCCCGAAATGTATATAGAGAAGTATCTTTGAATTCAATAATTTTTGTGATAGACAAGAATTAGAATACGGCAAGTTATTGACTAATTGAACATTTTTCAATTAGAACTTATCGGGAAAGTAATTTCTTTGCCCTTCTACAATTGTATAGATTCCCTGATCCATTCAATTTTGTTTTCTGATTGTGGAAGGTTATAATCCCCAAAAAAGTGTCGAGAATGAGTATTCCACCACAAAAAATAAGCTTCAAATAATAAAAGCAAATAAGTATGTTACCTTTACTGGTTTTTGGTCCTGGGCAATGCTTCATTCCTAGAACATCCAGCAGTGGGGGAGTTTTTCTTTGTCACAGGAGCTGTAAAAATGGGGAAATGTTAATATAATCCGATAAAAAAATGCATCAAAAGTATAATTGCAATAGTGGTGTGTTCTTCAACATTCAGAAACACAATGATTAGATTTTGAAGTTGAAATATTCCATAAATCAAATCATTATAATGACAAAATTACATTCGCTACTTAAAATAAACATTGTTTTGAGAAGTACTTGAAATTATATCACTTTGTATATGTTTTGTAAAGAGCGATGGACCTCTGGGACAACATAATGAGTGCGTTCCACTAAGCTCTCACAACGATCAAAATATTCTTTCAGCCGTTCAACGTGCGACCACAGGTAAATATTCTCCATCTAAATAACGATCAATTATACTTTCATAATTAATAATACATGGCCTGAGTTTTCGCTTTTCACGATTTTGTAAAATTGCATTCCAATCTTCATTTCATCGAAACTAGAAATAGTTTCTGAAGCATTATTGCGCTGCATCAACAAATACCCAACTGTCGCCATAAAAGACATTTTGATTATATTTAAAAGTAAATTATTAAAATATAAATAAATTAAAACGTAACCTCTTCAAGCTTCTGACTTATTTTCGAGCTCACCATTTGTAATGTTTACATGAACGGTAAATGCTCCAGTCCATTCCACTTGAGTTTTCGATTGTAACGCTTGCAAACAAGTGGTAAAAAACAATAATAAGTACCTGTACTTCCTTGGGTTGCACATAAACTGTCTTCGATTGTTGAACATTCAGTGACTGGACTGGTACACCTCATCATTTCCAATGCAGTAGAGGAGCTGGGTGTTTCCAACATAGAGTGAGTCTTGTGGATGCCCTTGCACCTTGGAACCATGATGCAATCCTCTATAGTGTATTCAGTTTCTGCATAAAAAATAAATGTAGTTATAACCTGAATTTCAATAATTAATAATTGAAAAACTCAAAAAAATATTGTATTTGAACAACTTGCGCAAATTTTACATACCTCCAAGATTCCATACCGGTAATGAACCTAATTTTAATCTTCTAGGAAACACTGGCAAAATACAGCTTTCATGAAAATGTTCTTCACATATCCTATAGTTTTTATACAATTGATTTCTATTCAAAGACTGTAAGTCCTTCCTAGCAATCCTTCTTAACCATACATCACAAATCTGGAAATAAATCAAGCATTGGTTGAGTTTCATGAAAAATAAGGAATGAATGAATACAAAATCAATTAAAAAATACTTACCTGTGTACAGTTAACAGGAAAGCGATGCAAATTAAATTTTTTTCCATTGTTACCGCAGGAAGGCACGCAACAATAAAATACCATATTAATCGAATACTTCTTCAAACTTCAAATACCAAGAGCAAACAGAAAAATTCTAAATTGTTTATGTTCCACACGCAGTGCTGCCAATTGAAAGTATACAATATGCTGACTAGCCTCTACCAAAATGCTGAGTTTTACTCCCAGAATTTTGAGAATGCTTACAAAATCCTTACAAACTTAATTTATACATAATCTATGGTATATATGGATGATTTCGAGGGTCGACTTATTCTGATAGATACTGATTCTGAAACGAAACCAGAACAAACTAGACTAAAATAAGCACATATTCACAAACGTCCATTGAACTGGAAATGCAATAGTGAACACGCATGTGCCCCCTTTCTAGAATATTTTGATTTGCACATAGAGTCTACCACCTAGGGAGCTCAGCAACTTTCAAACTTCATAATTCGAAATTAAAAACGCCAATTTTGTCGTCACATTCAAAAACGTACTCCTAGCGCCTCTGGTGGACGTAAGCATCGTTATTTCACAAAGTTAAATTTTTTAGTTGCTCCGAACTGTCAACTATAATTTTATCTGCCTTCGTTTATATGTTGTACTAATATTTTCATCACATAGTATTTTCAAGAATCACATTAAAAGTGAGCTTGAATTTATGTTTGGGTTGAAAGAAATAGTATCGACTATCAATATTCCTGAAACAACCACAACTGGCGCTAGTGTTTGGGGGAAGTTATTCAAATGAAGGTCAATTCGAGTTTGAATTGAGGAGCACTTTTAAACATGGAAATTTCGACAAAATTTTGAGATATGAGAAATCATTTTCACAAAATGTAATTATTGTGGATCTGAGGCAGAGAAAAAATAAAATAAAATCATGCGTGTTCCCCATTGTCTACTCGGTGCTAGGTCAGAAGTTGGGTTGGTAGCATTGAAACCTGTTGATAGAACCATAGTATAATCTAAACAATGATAAAACTCATAGAAGCCTGAGGCTGAGATAATATTTCAGATATGTCATGTTATGCCAATTTTAATTTCGATAAACAAACATAACACAGAACTCAAACTAGCAAACTACTATAGACAGAGACGTGAAGAGTAACGACTAACAAGTTCTGTGCCATTACATGACTGGCTATTAGGCATGTGCCACACAAAACAAACACAAGTAGTCAGGAAGATTAGTGCAAAATGCTTACAAAATCCTTACAATTAGTCATTACTCCAAAGCTTTCGAATTGCTTACAAATGGAGTAATTACTCTCAAAACGGCAGCGCTGTCCACACGTTGAAGATTATAAACAATGAATGACAGACTGTCATTGACTTGACAGTATTGACGCCCCCCTGGCACGCGCGTGCGTGTTAGGGCCGGTATTATAAACATGTTTTGAAGTTAACTTTAATTTTATCGGTCAAGTTAACTTGAGCTTCAAAATGTCAGTTTTATAAAGGTACCATTTTTTAAATAAAAAGAAGAAGAAGGCAAAAAGGTAACCTACAATTTTTCTCTTGGCAAAACGATCCTGTTGTACTGGAATAAGTTTTCATCATTTTCAATGAGAAAATTAACGTAACGTTCTGGTGCAGACTAATCTAGGATTGAGCGAGTTTTTAGACAGACGATGGGCTCTTGAAGAAGAATCCAGTCCCTTCCCAAAATCCTACTGTATCGTCTGTGGGCAAGATAAAAGTGAAAAAGAGAACCTTCATAGAGAGTTGTGAGGAAAGAAAACAGAGTTAAGAAGAGAAAAAAGGGATATATTCAACATACCGAAAATTATTCATACAGTATGGAATGGAATGTATGTTATATCCAAAAATCCAGGCATTCTACGCAGTAATTCCACAACGCAGTTGCAACATTGTTGCAAGAGCAAATAGGACAAAGCCAAGTCGGCATTTATCCACCTGCGCTCCAGAAGCTCGTAAACAAGGCTCAGTTCTGAGTCAGCACCACCGCATCTATAAGAGGATCCCAAGAACCAAGAACGCCACTTCTATCTCAAACTTCCATTTTGCACTTGAATAGTTGTCATATTCAAAATCATTTTTTGTAACCAAAGTATAAAATAAAGTTTATTTTAAAAAAGTCATTTTAGTGAATATCACTACATGTATATCTAGGTGATGACACATTGTTTACTTTTCGAAACATTAATGTTAATATGATTTTAGCCATTGTACACTTAAAACTTGTCGAATCTCTTGTGATTGTTGATTCGATGAAATTCTGGTTTACCTGGTGAATATTATGTTGACTATTGTGTGTGTGTGGCCAAGAAAAAAAGTGAAGAATAGAACCTTTGAAGAGAGTTGAGAAGAAAAAAAAGAAACTTAAGAAGAGAAAAAGATATATTATTCGACATACAAGATTATTCATACAGTATGGAAAAAGAGTGACTATATATGTTTATCTAGGTGATAAGGACACATTTTCACACCATCTTGTTTGTTTTAAATTAAATAAAAAAACTGTTTTTGTTAGTTTTATTTTTAATTCGAACATTCACAAGTAATAATGTGTAACATTTCTTCAAAATAAATCCCGATGACTTCACTAAGCTTACAGAAACTCCGAAAAAGATTTTTTTGCAAGCAATTTAGAGCATACTTTGTCTCCTTCAAAGAGAGTTTTCGCAAATGATATTGTCTTAAGATTTAAATACACCACTTCACTAGAGTCTTGAAATGAATAACACTACACAAAAAGTCTCTGGCATTTTTATGTAAATAGAGGATAACAAATTTCCCATGTGACCTTTCTAATAACACTGCTAGCAGTTGACTTGTGAATACCTCCAAAATCTCCAGCAACTACCAAGAATGAACCAGTTGCATAAAATCTGAGTGTAATCAACACTTGTGTTACTGGCTATATAGGATGATTTCTAAAAATATGTATAATTCTACAAGAATTAAAATAGGTACTAGAAATGCTGACCTATTAGTTGGTCTTTGTAAATTTGCTTCAATGTGCCCCATTACCAAGCGTACAGACTCTCTTGATAGTCGAAATCGGTTTTTAAATTATGTTTTCTTCCACAAGGTGAAATGGTCTAACCGATTCCTAAATATCCTTTGTCGCCGAGGGGCTTCAACAATATTCACAGCATCTTCTTCATCATCGGTCAAAAGTTCCTCAAAAATAACGTGGATATCGTTTGCTAACATTTTGCGAAAACGAAAAATCAAAACAATAAAATTGAGGTTATATGACTCATATATATGCAATATTGACGGGAGCAGGAGAATTGTCGACGATCGAAAACCACCATTTTCTACAAAGTTAACTTTAACCGACACCCGTTCCACCCGATAAAGTTAACTGCTACATTTTGAAGTTAACTTTGACATGTGACGTCATCCACAAGTTAACTTCTAGTTATCTGTCGAAATAGTTTTATAATACCCACCCTAAGTCACTTGAGTCGATCTCAGCGCCCCTTTACGGTTTGGAGTCAACACTAACATCGAGTATGACCTTGATCATATGTCATATGAGATGGTATACCGTGGACCTTCCGGTGTTTTCGTATCAGCGCTGCCGTTTTGAGAGTAATTACTCCATTTGTAAGCAATTCGAAAGCATTGGAGTAATCGTGGAGTAATGACGAATTGTAAGGATTTTGTAAGCATTTGGCTAAGGACTAAGTAGTGGGAGAAAAGCATTCATCTTCCTGACAACTTGTATTTGTTTCGTGTGGCACATGGCCAATGGCCAGTCATGCAATTGCACAGAACTCGTTAGTCGTTACTCTTCACGTCTTTGTCTATAGTAGTTTGCTAATTTGAGTTCTGTGTTATGTTTGTTTATCGAAATTAAAATTGGCATGACATGACATATCCGAAATCTTCTCAGCCTCAGGCTTCTATGAGTTTTATCATTGTTTAGAGTATACTATGGTTTTACCAACAGGTTTCAATGCTACCAACCCAACTTCTGACCTAGCACCAAGTAAACAATGGGGAACACGCATGATTTTATTTTAATTTTTCTTTGCCTCAGTTAGATCCACAATAATTACATTTTATGAAAATAATTTCTCATATCCCAAAATTTTATAAAAATTTCCAAGTTTAAAAGTGACCTTCATTTGAATAACTATCGCCAGTTGTGGTTGTTTCAGGAATATTGATAGTCGATACTATTTCTTTCAACCCAAACATAAATTCAAGCTCACTTTTAATGTGATATTTGGAAATACTATGATGATAAAAATATTAGTACAACATATAAACGAAGGCAGATGAAATTATAGTTGACAGTTCGAAGTAACTAGTGGTAAAAAATTTAGGTGTGTTAAATAACGATGCTTACATCCACCAGAGGCGCTAGGAGTACTTTTTGAATGTGACGACAAAAAACATTACATATTTTTTCCATATCTAAGTTTGTTGCTGAGCTCCCTAGGTGATAGTCTTTATGTGCAAATCAAAATATTCTAGAAAGGGAGCACATGCGTGTTCCCTATTGCATTTCCAGTTCAGTGGACATTTGTGAATATGTGCTTCTTCTAGTCTAGTTTGTTCTGGTTTCGTTTCAGAATCAGTATCTATCAGAACAAGTCGACCCTCGAAATCATTCATATATACCATAGATTATGTATAAATTAAGTTTGTAAGGATTTTGTAAGCATTCTCAAAATTCTGGGAGTAAAACTCCGCATTTTGATAGATGCTAGTCAGCATATTGAATACTTTCAGTTGGCAGCACTGTTTCGTATTAAAAAAATGTAAGAAATATCAAGATTTTCGAATGGGATGAAATATTAAGAGAATATGTTCTCATTTATATAGGCATGAAATTTCAACATTTCATGATTTATAAATGATTGTTTTAGTCTTGACAATGCGTCGAAGAGTTTCACTTATTGACGATGGATATATAATATGGACTCCATTTTTGTTGGTTAGGTTAGGTCAATTTATTTATATTGAATTATGAAATTCTCAAAAAGGACCGGATTACTGAATCTGCAATTGACGATCGAACCAAAAAGGTCTACATTAGATTGTAACTATTCAAACTTTGGTTTCAGATGAAAACATCACATTTTTTATGGTTCTTTCTAAGTTCTTCATGACAAGCTATCTATTCCATGGATACTTCGCTAGGATTGACGAAAATGTGATTGTTCGGAATTTACTAGCTAAAATCAAGATATCTTCATAGAATGAAGAGTCCACGCTTACTTGTGAAATTCATGTGTTTATTAAAAAGTGATAATTATACTAATAATAGTCATTAGCCTTATCGATCTTGAGAGTAGGCCTTGTTCCTCCGACCAACTGCTTGGTTTAGATACCCCTCCTCCGATTATCTCATGCGGGTGTTACTGAAAATTAAAAGAAAAGCTGATTTAGGTTGTTTTCTCTCCTCGCCTTTATGACGTCATCTATGTTACCTTCAAAAATCAGCATACCTCAATTTCCCCTCTTATCTGTGGCATCCTTTGAAATATCGGGGAAATGAATTTGTACATTGATACTTCTGTCTCGTGGGCCAATGTCAAAACTATTCTGTTTCCTTAAGAGATTTAATGTGAGTACTGTGCAGGAATACATTCTTGTGAGAAATTCATGAAACAGAAAACAAGGGGTGGAACAAAATCATATGCTATTTAAAAAAAAAGTACTCACAATGGGATTTGATATCCCCAGACATATCCTGACAATACCATCAGTAATTCTAAATTTGGAGTTTCTGAAAAATCGAAGCATGTTTCACTTCATATTTATATTTGTGGTATAAACTTTGAATATTGAATGATGTAATGACTCATTTTGGTAGGAATACATCATTGAAAAAATATGTTTCTAATATATCAAACTTACATTTGAATTATTTGTGCTTCAGTATTATCTGTAACTTTTTCAATTTCTTGGTCCTTCTATTACTAGTTTCTTCACTTTTGAAGTTTCGGTTGGCATACTTCACAATATAAAATATTCCCATTCGTATGAATAATTTCAATAAATGAATTCGCTTTCTGAAAAATCTATATTCTAGTCTGAAGGAAGTGAGCGATGTTGTGTGATATATCTAAAGCTTTTGACTGTTACGTAAGCTTCATCTCTACAGCTTCAGAGGACGAAGCTTCAATTGGTTAGAGTCCTATCTGAGTGAAAAAAACCAAATTGTGAAAACTGATAGTGTCTCAGCTTTTGGGCATCTTATTGCGAGAACTCCAATTATCTTCGTAGTAAAATGACTCGTATATGTATGAATTAATTTGTATCTTCTCTGAACTACCTTCCATTTGCCCATGAGATGACAATCTTCTGACTATAAGTATATTTTATTTGGAGATGGAAAATTCTAAATATAGTGGATATTTTTTTCTAAAGAGCCGTGGAATCCTCTGTGATGGTTCGGAATTCACTAGCCAAAGTCAAGATATCTTCATAGAATGAAAAGTCCACGCTTACTTGTGAAATTCATGTGTTTATTAAAAAGTGATGAGTATACTAATAATAGTCATTAGCCTTATCGATCTTGACAGTGAGCCTTGTTCTTCCGACCAACTTCTTGGTTTAGATGCCCCTCTTCCGATTATCTCATGCGGGTATTACTGAAAAATAAAAGAAGAACTGATTTAGATTGTCTTCTCTACTCGCCTTTGTTAGTAGGGCTCACCTTTTCCGGATAAGTCATTCTAAGATAGCTGGAAGCAGCCTAGACTGTCGCAGACCATGATTCATCGATTTCTCAACTTCATCAACATATTTTATGATATCTACAATAAACTCTCTGATTTTGTTTAGGTTGTTAGTTGTTAGAGAGGTAATAGTCCGGCAGAGATGGGCAGTGAATGGCTTGGTGATAGTTTGTATCGGAAAGTTTAATGAAACTATGTCATCGGGGAAATTTTCCAAAGCCCTCAATTTTCAAGTCAATTCATCGACTAGAGACTAGAGACATCAGTCCACTTTCCTACCTCTTCTTCTTCCTTCGTGGAAGTTTCCAAGATCCCAAAAAGGCCGTTTACGAAGAAATCACTTTGGAAAAATCACCAGATCTTCAAGAAAAATCGGGCAGTCATCTGATTTTTGACAGACATGTAAACATTGTAGTAAATTTCAAGGATTTCATCTCATTTTCGCGCTAACCGTTCTGTGAGGGATCTTGTTCGTAGAACAATAATCTTTGTAATTTACTCTCAACTGGCCATGGAATTCCTCACAAATGTGAGTAATAACCACAGAACTATAACATAGTTCTGTGGTTATTTAGGGCCGGTATTATAAACATGTTTTGAAGTTAACTTTAATTTTATCGGTCAAGTTAACTTGAGCTTCAAAATGTCAGTTTTATAAAGGTACCAATTTTTAAATAAAAAGAAGAAGAAGGCAAAAAGGTAACCTACAATTTTTCTCTTGGCAAAACGATCCTGTTGTACTGGAATAAGTTTTCATCATTTTCAATGAGGAAATTAACGTAACGTTCTGGTGCAGACTAATCTAGGATTGAGCGAGTTTTTAGACAGACGATGGGCTCTTGAAGAAGAATCCAGTCCCTTCCCAAAATCCTACTGTATCGTCTGTGGGCAAGATAAAAGTGAAAACAGAACCTTCATAGAGAGTTGTGAGGAAAGAAAACAGAGTTAAGAAGAGAAAAAAGGGATATATTCAACATACCGAAAATTATTCATACAGTATGGAATGGAATGTATGTTATATCCAAAAATCCAGGCATTCTACGCAGTAATTCCACAACGCAGTTGCAACATTGTTGCAAGAGCAAATAGGACAAAGCCAAGTCGGCATTTATCCACCTGCGCTCCAGAAGCCGTAAACAAGGCTCAGTTCTGAGTCAGCACCACCGCATCTATAAGAGGATCCCAAGAACCGAAGAACGTCACTTCTATCTCAAACTTCCATTTTGCACTTCGAATAGTTGTCATATTCAAAATCATTTTTTGTAACCAAAGTATAAAATAAAGTTTATTTTTAAAAAGTCATTTTAGTGAATATCACTACATGTATATCTAGGTGATGACACATTGTTTACTTTTCGAAACATTAATGTTAATATGATTTTAGCCATTGTACACTTAAAACTTGTCGAATCTCTTGTGATTGTTGATTCGATGAAATTCTGGTTTACCTGGTGAATATTATGTTGACTATTGCGTGTGTGTGGCCAAGAAAAAAAGTGAAGAAGAGAACCTTTGAAGAGAGTTGAGAAGAAAAAAAAAGAAACTTAAGAAGAGAAAAAAGATATATTATTCGACATACCGAAGATTATTCATACAGTATGGAAAAAGAGTGACTATATATGTTTATCTAGGTGATAAGGACACATTTTCACACCATCTTGTTTGTTTTAAATGAAATAAAAAACTGTTTTTGTTAGTTTTATTTTTAATTCGAACATTCACAAGTAATAATGTGTAACATTTCTTCAAAATAAATCCCGATGACTTCACTAAGCTTACAGAAACTCCGAAAAAGATTTTTTTGCAAGCAATTTAGAGCATACTTTGTCTCCTTCAAAGAGAGTTTTCGCAAATGATATTGTCTTAAGATTTAAATACACCACTTCACTAGAGTCTTGAAATGAATAACACTACACAAAAAGTCTGGCATTTTTATGTAAATAGAGGATAACAAATTTCCCATGTGACCTTTCTAATAACACTGCTAGCAGTTGACTTGTGAATACCTCCAAAATCTCCAGCAACTACCAAGAATGAACCAGTTGCATAAAATCTGAGTGTAATCAACACTTGTGTTACTGGCTATATAGGATGATTTCTAAAAATATGTATAATTCTACAAGAATTAAAATAGGTACTAGAAATGCTGACCTATTAGTTGGTCTTTGTAAATTTGCTTCAATGTGCCCCATTACCAAGCGTACAGACTCTCTTGATAGTCGAAATCGGTTTTTAAATTATGTTTTCTTCCACAAGGTGAAATGGTCTAACCGATTCCTAAATATCCTTTGTCGCCGAGGGGCTTCAACAATATTCACAGCATCTTCTTCATCATCGGTCAAAAGTTCCTCAAAAATAACGTGGATATCGTTTGCTAACATTTTGCGAAAACGAAAAATCAAAACAATAAAATTGAGGTTATATGACTCATATATATATGCAATATTGACAGGAGCAGGAGAATTGTCGACGATCGAAAACCACCATTTTCTACAAAGTTAACTTTAACCGACACCCGTTCCACCCGATGTTAACTGCTACATTTTGAAGTTAACTTTGACATGTGACGTCATCCACAAGTTAACGTCTAGTTATCTGCCGAAATAGTTTTATAATACCCACCCTTAGGGCCGGTATTATAAACATGTTTTGAAGTTAACTTTAATTTTATCGGTCAAGTTAACTTGAGCTTCAAAATGTCAGTTTTATAAAGGTACCATTTTTTAAATAAAAAGAAGAAGAAGGCAAAAAGGTAACCTACAATTTTTCTCTTGGCAAAACGATCCTGTTGTACTGGAATAAGTTTTCATCATTTTCAATGAGAAAATTAACGTAACGTTCTGGTGCAGACTAATCTAGGATTGAGCGAGTTTTTAGACAGACGATGGGCTCTTGAAGAAGAATCCAGTCCCTTCCCAAAATCCTACTGTATCGTCTGTGGGCAAGATAAAAGTGAAAAACAGAACCTTCATAGAGAGTTGTGAGGAAAGAAAACAGAGTTAAGAAGAGAAAAAAGGGATATATTCAACATACCGAAAATTATTCATACAGTATGGAATGGAATGTATGTTATATCCAAAAATCCAGGCATTCTACGCAGTAATTCCACAACGCAGTTGCAACATTGTTGCAAGAGCAAATAGGACAAAGCCAAGTCGGCATTTATCCACCTGCGCTCCAGAAGCCGTAAACAAGGCTCAGTTCTGAGTCAGCACCACCGCATCTATAAGAGGATCCCAAGAACCAAGAACGCCACTTCTATCTCAAACTTCCATTTTGCACTTCAATAGTTGTCATATTCAAAATCATTTTTGTAACCAAAGTATAAAATAAAGTTTATTTTAAAAGTCATTTTAGTGAATATCACTACATGTATATCTAGGTGATGACACATTGTTTACTTTTCGAAACATTAATGTTAATATGATTTTAGCCATTGTACACTTAAAACTTGTCGAATCTCTTGTGATTGTTGATTCGATGAAATTCTGGTTTACCTGGTGAATATTATGTTGACTATTGCGTGTGTGTGGCCAAGAAAAAAAGTGAAGAAGAGAACCTTTGAAGAGAGTTGAGAAGAAAAAAAAAGAAACTTAAGAAGAGAAAAAAGATATATTATTCGACATACCGAAGATTATTCATACAGTATGGAAAAAAGTGACTATATATGTTTATCTAGGTGATAAGGACACATTTTCACACCATCTTGTTTGTTTTAAAATGAAATAAAAACTGTTTTTGTTAGTTTTATTTTTAATTCGAACATTCACAAGTAATAATGTGTAACATTTCTTCAAAATAAATCCCGATGACTTCACCCAAGCTTACAGAAACTCCGAAAAAGATTTTTTGCAAGCAATTTAGAGCATACTTTGTCTCCTTCAAAGAGAGTTTTCGCAAATGATATTGTCTTAAGATTTAAATACACCACTTCACTAGAGTCTTGAAATGAATAACACTACACAAAAAGTCTGGCATTTTTATGTAAATAGAGGATAACAAATTTCCCATGTGACCTTTCTAATAACACTGCTAGCAGTTGACTTGTGAATACCTCCAAAATCTCCAGCAACTACCAAGAATGAACCAGTTGCATAAAATCTGAGTGTAATCAACACTTGTGTTACTGGCTATATAGGATGATTTCTAAAAATATGTATAATTCTACAAGAATTAAAATAGGTACTAGAAATACTGACCTATTAGTTGGTCTTTGTAAATTTGCTTCAATGTGCCCCATTACCAAGCGTACAGACTCTCTTGATAGTCGAAATCGGTTTTTAAATTATGTTTTCTTCCACAAGGTGAAATGGTCTAACCGATTCCTAAATATCCTTTGTCGCCGAGGGGCTTCAACAATATTCACAGCATCTTCTTCATCATCGGTCAAAAGTTCCTCAAAAATAACGTGGATATCGTTTGCTAACATTTTGCGAAAACGAAAAATCAAAACAATAAAATTGAGGTTATATGACTCATATATATGCAATATTGACAGGAGCAGGAGAATTGTCGACGATCGAAAACCACCATTTTCTACAAAGTTAACTTTAACCGACACCCGTTCCACCCGATAAAGTTAACTGCTACATTTTGAAGTTAACTTTGACATGTGACGTCATCCACAAGTTAACTTCTAGTTATCTGTCGAAATAGTTTTATAATACCCACCCTTACTCACATAACTCACAAATTGGCAACCTTGCCAAGGACCCAAGGTGGTTCTCTCTCTCTCTCTCTATAACAGCTTTCTTTTTGGCCGTGTGAGTAGCACCGGAGCTACTCAGGAGCACGAAACACTGGCACCGAGGGTTGGTGACCGACCCGTTCATTTTAGGTAGAGCTTCAAGCTCCGGAGCAACACCAACAACCTTCCCCTGCCCCCTCTGGCACTCACCGGGAATTTGGTTATGTTTAATGTTTGTTGTTTTTTTAGTAGCGCAGTAAGTACCTTACATTAATATCAAACTTTATCTAAGAGTAATCAAAACAATATGAATAGTGCAAATGAAAAAGAGTTGCAAATAAATGATGTTTGTGATATTTTGACTATTTATTTTTATTTTAATGTTTTCTAAAAGATATTTTTTTTTCGAACTTATTGAATATTAAGTTTTTTATTTATCCATTTTGAGTTCAACGACTGTTTAGAGTGAGGGTTTTTTTTGTGATATTTCAACAATTTATTTTTCCATTTTGAGGTGTTGATATTTTCTTCAAAATATTTGATCTGTTTGGCAAAGTTGAGCTTCACATTTAAACTTTATAGATCATTTTTGAAGTGGAATTTTCTGATAATTTCACCATTCTGTGATATTCTAAGGTTTTTGTTGAGTGGATATTTATTGAATAAACATATTATGTTTCATGAATTTTATTGAACATTTACATTTGAAAAGAGAGTACACTTCATGAATTAAACATTTTATTGAAGACTTGCTGCGTTGTCTGTTGATTTTTTCTCCAACTTCAGCTTGCATACCAATACCTAAGGATAATTGGCAAGGTACCACAGAGATAGTAAAATTGTTTTCTTGGCAGAAACATTGGGTCGTCTAGCAGAGTACGCAGAATGATATTTTGATTGTTTGAAGAGACCTGAAATTTTTAGAGTATATATATATATATATATATAGAGAGAGATATATTCAATTTTTCAAACAAAAGGATGTATACCAATGATATCATAAGTTGTCTCTCATGATACGTGAAAATTGGATTTGAATTCATTGTTGTCATATTCCTTCACAGTTTCCTCAATATAATTTTCAATTCTGGTACGTTTTCTCCTAGGCCCACTTTTATCAGAATCAGCAAACAAGCTGTCCAAAGAGCTAGTAGAGTCTGAACTACTCAAATGGTTACCTGGTCTATCCATTAATGCCTTGAAAAGTTAATACTGATTGGAATCCACTCATCTTTCATTGCTGTTAACTTACCATTATCCACATTTCATTTTCAGAATCTGACATATCTAATATAATTGTCAGATTTTCGCTTTCTAAAACCCTTCAAATCAATTCAAACTCTTCAACGAAAACAATAAATAGAAAAGAAACAGTATATGTCAAATGTCAATTACTAAATCTTATGCGCATGTGCAAAGTATTCATCCTGAAAACACCACTAAAATCCGTTTTATTTGGGAGCAGCTCAGGTGCATCAAACACGGTACAGGTCCAGTGCACGAAGCCCCAAAAAGAAAGCGTCTTATATATGACTTCTTGGGTGTAGCTTCCGTACGGCGCTATTATGCAGCTCTCCCCTTATCCTGTTAAGAGTAAGGGTTTCGTCCGACGAATACAGTAGACTTGCTCGAAGCAATTCTGTATTCACTGCCGTGCTCTAGTTCCTTCTTCTTATCTTCTTGTGCTATAATTGATCAGTGGGACACACATCACAAACGATAGGTAGGGATATAAATTGGAAAATTACTTTATATTTTGTACTTTTCAACTTTTTTTTTTTAATATATTTTTTTTAAATATTTTTTTTGCAATTATTTTTTTTTATATATTTTTTTTTCAATTTGTTGCAACATTACCTTTTTAAATCTTAATTTGATTGTAATCTAAGAATCTCACTATTAATTTTATTAATGATGTATTCAAATTACTGAAAACCTCAATAAACACGAATCGTGCCTCCATTACTTTTTTAACTAGTGAAAAATAGAAATCTTCACCGGGGATAGCATTAATCGGACACTCCAGGAATATGTGATTCATTATTGTAAATGTGAAGTTGCGAGTGTTGCGGTGGTGCGACTTGCGACAAGTGATGAGATGGGAGTCTAGGGACTTGACTATTATAAGCCATATTTTCTTGATCTACGGGTTCGAAATAATTTGGAATGAGGTCGATTTTAGATCATATATGCTACGCTAGATATGGCACCTAGGTTATTGTTTTGTTAGGTCCTGGGGGGATCAGGGTACTCAAGCTATTGACAGTTACACGTGGTTCTGGCTATTACTTATAGAACACCAACGTCCCCTTCACCCCCTCTCATCTGGAGCCCTCTAATACCAAACAAACAATAGAAAATGCCATATCTAACGTAACATATATGATCCACGGTTTACATACACCAGTGACGTGACTGAATCGTGACTCTACCAGCCATCATCTCATATTGATTTCTATTCACATTGGTCAGTGTGACGGCGAAGTTTCAGCGGATCGGCTCCTGATGATTGCTCTGATTCCAGATGAAAAAGAATAAAAAACAAGTTAAAAGAGGGAAACAGCATGGGAAAATAGAAAAACAAAGGGGTCGAAATTACCAAATTTCTAGACGCGGTTCCACCCGAACTTTCAATATTCAGAATAATCATGACTGCGGAAACCTATCCGAACACATGCATACATATATATATATATATATATATATATATATATATATATATATATATATATATATATATATATATATATATATATATATATATATATATATATTTATAAAATGTGAATTGTAAAAACAAGTTTTTTTTTGTCCCTTTTTCCGCCCCACGTTTCGTGCGCCAATTGTTATAAAATATGAATTGCTAAAAACAATGAATTGTCTTACAAATATATTTTTTTTACCGCGTTGGGCACCAATTTGTAATATAATGTGAATTGTAAAAAAAAAACAATTGTTGTTAATTTTGTCCCACTTTGGGATACAAATTGATATGATATGATATGTGATAGATAATTATTTTCGCCCTGTATAATATATTGTAATGTAATAATAATTGCTAGCTAACGTCACTGTTTCCTCGTCACGTTGCTGCCAATTGTTATTACCCTTTCTTACCACGACTAAACTCAGTTGGTACGCCTTTCGTCTCAGATAGCCGGTCCTGGCAATAGAGCCACTGCCCTGTCTTGATGTCTATTTCAATTCAGTGTTTATAAGTAAGAGTGCAGATCATTGTGGAAAATAAACCAGAAATTATCGAAAAATAATTATTTCCTTTATTCAGGAAAACTTATATTTACCTGGTCTGAGATAGATAACTTATACTATGATCAATTAACAGATTTTCATAGACAATAATGAGAAACAGTGATGTATACAGTATACATAACCTCACTTTTTCATTGAGGTTGGAAGAATCCTTTTATAGTTTAATACCCAAAATAAAATAGAGTTCTTCAGATAGACGAGTTATATTGTGAAGTGATTCAATTTGTGATGTGCACTAAAAAGTTTATACCTGGAGCTGGAACTGTCGCTGTTACAATACACGCCAAGAATCTGAAATCCTTTTTCAATCTACTGCTCTCAGGGACTCTCTATTACAAAAGGAACCATACAAATCCCCAGAAATCAGCTTGGAAACAGTTTTATGTGGAGTACATAAAAGGTAATCTTGTTTTCTCCTATTTATTTGTGTCGAAAATTCTCTTGAGGTTGAATTGGTTAGTTTCTATAGACAAAATACCTTGTATCTGTGAAAATCTTGAAAGGAATCCCTCCTAAAATTTTGTACGTGGCGTTGCTTTCAATTTTTTTTTAATCTCTTCAAGCTTTGTTTTTTCATCCCCTGGATACCATTTCTGTTTTGTCCATATTATTTGAATTTTCAAACTCGCGCACTTTCTTGTCACATTATTACTCTTTTGGGGTTATTTAAAAAAACTTATGAACTAAAATATTTTACATTTCTTATAAACTATATACAATATTTGATGATAATTGTCTTTGACATTTCACAGTTCTTATTTTTCCACAATTTTAAATCTTACATCTGACCATACTGTTCCCTGATTGGCTATTGTCATCAAGAAGTTTGTTGTTCTCCCATTGGCTATTTTTAGTTAGATACAATTTCATATACTGTATGTTTCAAGCTTATAATTTTGTTGATCACATTTAATTCAGAATGATTTTGTGAATCTATACTTTTTGTTGTATTTTGAACAATTATAGGTTGTAATCATTTTGACAATGTATGAAAATGATTGCATTATAGTATTTGCATATGTTTACTTGGAAAAAAAGAATCTCAAAAATATGTAAAAACAATATCTTATGAACTACTAACTATTAAGTAATTATTATTTTTGTGGGTTTTTTATGAAATTATTTCTTTTTCATCTTTAAAATATATTACTGGTCCTTCATAACATAACAATATATATATATATATATATATATATATATATATATATATTATATATATATATATATATATATATATATATATATATATATATGAAGTGGAAAATTGTGTCTGTGAAAATTACATGAAAAGGGAAAATTGTGGCATATCAGACAAATTATTAAATTAAAGAAAAAAAACATCCTCAAGCGGGAGTCGACCCCACAACCTTCTCATTCTAGTCAGACGCTCTACCAACTGAGCTATTTGAGGACATAGGAACGCCGCATATTTATGAATCATTTTTTCCCATAATTTAATGTTAGTGTTAGAATGATCGAGAGTACTTATCAATGGCCATCAAGACCAGTTAACCTTTCACCCTAACATCACCACGGTTCCAATCGAAGTTCAGGAGGATGGTCTCCAACCACTGATAATATTTAGCCAAAAATATAATACGAAGTGGAAAATGGTGTCTGTGAAAATTACATGAAAAGGGAAAATTGTGGCATATCAGACAAATTATTAAATTAAAGAAAAAAACATCCTCAAGCGGGAGTCGAACCCACGACCTTCTCATCTCTAGTCAGACGCTCTACCAACTGAGCTATTTGAGGACATAGGAACTGCCGCATATTTGTGAATCATTTTTGCCCATAATTTAATGTTAGTGTTAGAATTAACGAAAAGATCGAGAGTACTTATCAATGGCCATCAAGACCAGTTAACCTTTCACCCTAACATCACCATCGAAGTGACGGTTTCAATCGAAGTTCAGGAGGATGGTCTCCAACCACTGATAATATTTAGCCAAATATATATAACGAAGTGGAAAATTGTGTCTGTGAAAATTACATGAAAAGGGAAAATTGTGGCATTTTAGACAAATTATTAAATTAAAGAAAAAACCATCCTCAAGCGGGAGTCGAACCCACGACCTTCTCATTTCTAGTCAGATGCCCTACCAACTGAGTTATTTGAGGACATAGGAACCACTGCATATTTGTAAATCATTTGTTCCCATAATTTAATGTTAGTATTAGAATGAACGAAAAGTTCGAGAGATAAGTACTTTTTATATATATATATATATATATATATATATATATATATATATATATATATATATATATATATATATATATATATATATATATATATATAATATATATATATATATATATATATATATATATATATATTATTATGATGAGACTAATTTGTTATAATGATTGTTATTGCTATTTATTTATTTTTATTATTTAATAACTAGTCATCATAATAAAATATTTGTTATGATAGATTTGTTTAATTGATTTCCTGTTTTACTTGTTGATTTTGAAAAGTAAATACCTATCATAACAGTAATTAAACTCCGGCTTTGTTGTTCTTAGCCTTTTTCAACACTCTTTTACCTTATCCCAGCTCAGTCGGTACGCCTATGGAGTTGACGCATCTCCGTTCTCAAAGTAGGGTTCTGTAATTCCAACTTGTTGCTTGACGTCAAAAGTGCTATTTTGTGGGAAGATTTATGATTGGGTACTGAATAAATAAACAATGAATGCAGAAAAATCGTCAAATAGTTATTCTTTTATTGAAATAAGTCCTTAAATTGACCTAACCTGCGATATCTAACTTATCTAAATCAGAACAGTGATGTGAAATAGTAAAACTTGCTTATGTGTGATAGAATGCTTTGTGAATATAACGGTTCAAGGTTATGCTCAGTCTATGAGCATAGATAAAACCAATAAATGTTCAAATACATGGACACAAGTGAACCAAATAACCAAAGTAAGTGTCTGGTCCTGATATGTTCACTTTATTTAGTTCTGGTTTTTAAAATACCTGCTATTCTTCCTTTTTGGTGTTCTGCTGACGGTTAGAAGTGTTCTTGATATCTGGAAAAGTACAGCTCCACTGTAAAAAGCTCCCTTTGTCACTGGCAACGTCATGGACAGGACTTTCGTTATATTTATAAGGTGAGTGGTTTTTTCTTGCATTTTATTTTTCAATTCTTATCTGGATTCGTTTTATAACGTTTAAGGATAGTTTTGCTTGTTTTTCTCTTGTGTTTTATGATGAATTGTTCTTCAAAATTGGTACATGATTTTCGTTTTTTACATCATTCATCATCTCTCCCAAGCTTGTTATCTTTCCTCTTGGCAACCCACACTTTTTGTTTATTTTCACGAATTTTAAGTTTTTTCCCACTTTCTGTATCACTTTTTGTTATTTTAAATTATTCTAATGATTTTATTCACAATATATACTTCTAGATCTTATATTATGTGTACAAAATTTGTTAAAATTCATATTTGACACTTCTCTGTTTTCAAAATGTTTATATTTTACCATTTCCCTCAAATTGTTTTCGACATCTCGCTGTTGGGTTTCCTTCTGATATGATTTACCATACAGGATGTTCCAACTTGAATACCATTTCGTCTACTTGAGATCCAAAGTTTTTTATGAATTTTGATTTTTATATTATTTTCATTGGTTGTGCAAATTGAATGTATTGTTGGTAACATACTTATGAAAAGAGATACTTCAGTGCTGACTTTTTGAGACATATGCGTTGACTAGAACATGGTACAAGATTCCAAAAAAGTAAAAAGTATAGAAAAATTGTAAAACAAACATAGCATGTAGCACGCTAACATAAATACCTCATAACAATAGTGAATTATTAGTTTCATTATTTGATAAACATTTCCTAACATGAAACTCTGACAAATACTTTCCGGTTCCGACGTGGCAGAGAGCAGACGTAGGAGGAAAGCTGTTCTCAATGATGGCACGTGGATGTCATGTGGGAGACGGGAGTCAATTAATGTTGTGAGAGTCCGCCGTTCGGTATAACGTGCATTGCAAAAATATTTAGTTATGTGTGTGAATATCCGCCGTTTGGTATAACGTGCATTGCAAAAATAGCGATTTATGTTTGGGATGTCCGCCATTTTAAACAACGAAATAGTAACTGTGAGTGAAGTGAAAAGGATGTTAGAACACAGGATTGCCTCGAGCAAGACTACTGTGTTCAAAGGACGAAGCCCTGATAATTATGTAATATAATGATTATATGAGAGGAGTGCTGGTATATAACGCCGAATAGGAAGCTGATCCAAGACTTTCAACCACAAAACACCAAATGTTTATGTGCCATCAGTCAACATTGGAGACAAGATTTGACTTCCAGCTGTCGTGGGAGACAGACGTCGACCATGTGGTCAGGAAGTCAGGTTAATGTGAGTTATTGTACAGCCGTTCACGTGCATCAAAGTCATTTTAATATGAAAGTTTTGGGCATTCGTGGTATCATTTCGAGTGAGACAATCCCGTTTGCCCACGGAAGGGGGGCCGGAATTGTGGCTATAGCCCCGATTACTGGCATATTATCTTGTAATAAATAGGCTATAAAAAACAAGCAAGTCAACATTGGAAATAATGTTTCTGTCCCTTTTTATGCAATCCATTTCCTTTTTCCTTGTTTGTAACTTTTACGTTTTGGCTTTTATGTTCAAAAACGATCGTTTTTCATTTTATGAGATTTATATTTCTTCGATTCATGTTTCCTGTTTGAATACTGTGAAGTGAATACTCTGAATTATGAAATTGTTTTTTTATTTTTGTGAGCCACTGTTCAAATTTTATTATTATTCCATATTGTAAAACTCAGAAATGTAGAGGTAAGTACTCATGTGTATTGGTTTCAGACTTTTATGTTGAATTTTTATCTTTTCTCTGGATTCCTTATGAGATATCGTAACAAAACAATCCAAGGTTCCAAGTATGATAGTGAGATCCGCACTACCCAAGTCGTTGATACTTCTGAGGCAGAACCTGAACATTTCACTTTGGTTGACCACGAAGAAATCATAGAAGAAAGATGTGAAATAAGTTCTAGTGAAAATGAACTCTCAGCCGAAGAAAGCCAAATACAAAAAATTACAAACAGAAGTAGAAGTAAGAATATACAGAGAAATTTGGCTCTACAGAAAAAAAAATACATTGTAGCTCCATAAACCCTCAAATAAAACTAAAGTTACACCAAAATAACGAATATAGTCAAGGTCATCTATCTAGTAATTTTTACTACATATCTAGTACTTTTTGCGGAGAGTGGAGACGATCCAGTACGAAAATTTTCACCCTAGGAATAACGCATAACGCTGAAACACTATCACGTCAATCACAATCTTGGATTTTGATTCGACCTCTGACCGTTAACTGGTTGGAGGTCAAGTAAATGTATATTGTGAATGTCTGCCGTTTTATAACGTGCAATACAAAAATAATCTAAAAATTGTGAAAGTCGAAAAAAGTTTTGTGTATGAAATAGTCCCTTTCTTCTCTACGCCAGTAACCAGGCTGGATGACAACGGACTTGTCGGAAGAAGGGGCGCTCGGGCACTCGGGCACTCCTGGTGCCTCGGGCACTCACTTCGAGTGAGACTTCCAGGGTGCCATACGAAGGGGGGCAAGTGAGGTATTACCGCAAAGAGAGTAAACTGAATAGGAGGCACTAATAAGCTCTAGCCAATCAGAATCTTGTAGCATTAACGCATCATAGTGACGTACATGGACACGAGTACAGGTGGCCCACGTAACATACAGAGTGGTCCAATATACATTCAGGAGCATGTAACTCTCAAATACCAGAGTGGGGAGTGCGCTAGTCCACCACTGTTCAGAGAGAATGGTGGCCATGACATTACCAAATACGTCACTATGACTCACAAATGATCTTTCATCTCTGTCTATTAGTGTCACCATTGTCTTATGGGGAATAGACTCTCCTACTCAGATAACATTTCTCGCACGAGGCCCTCGGATCTGTGTAGATGGTTATATAACCGAGCACAAAAAATGAACTAGAAGAAGAAGAAGAATCTTGGATTTGGATTGGAAAAAATCTTTCTGATTATTGCATTTATTATCTCCCATAAATCTCAAGAATATACCATAATCCATAATATAATGGCTTCAGAACTTCCAATAACGGATATCGAAGAAGCTGAAATAGAACAAATCGCCTGTGAGCCCTACTTTGTTGACATAAATGATATTTTAAATAGTGAAATAAAGGAAGAGGCTAGGGAATCGAAACCGTATAGTGAATATGGAGTGTCTAATGGATGTCTGGAACATAACGAGGAAGGAAAATTTCGTGATTCCAATCCCGATTCAAGCGAATTCGAGGTTATGCTGAGAGAAAGTGTTGGTGTTGAAGATCCCACAGAATCAAAGTTGTCTCCGTCTCGTGAGTTTCCTTCAGGAAGTATTGAATGTTCGCAGATAAATGCTCAGTTGAAACTCAGCCTAGTTAAGGCGGGTTCATGGAACAATGATACATTTTCGTTATTGTCCCAGTTACAGTCCTGTTCATGGACCTTTTTAATGACTAAGGGTCAATTTATGCAACATTGGCGTAGTCACTGTCTCAATCCTAGCCCCAGTCGGTGTCTTAAGAAATTTTTATATTCATGCATCACAGTCTTTAGAATTATTTCAGCTATTGTTTTGCATGAATTTCCAAAGGCGATTTTGTTGTTGTAAATGAATCTTTTTTATCCCAAATATGGGTACATTTTTTCACAAAAAATCGGCAGGTTTAATTTTTAATGTCATTTGTCAAATAGGTATCTAAGCACATGTACGTATTAAGGTAAAATGCCCAAAGGTTGACACATTAAGTTCAAAGTTGACATATCTTTAATATTTTCTACAATTTTTTTCGTTTTAAAAATTTGCTCTAGTATCACAAGAAAACTTAATCACTGAAGTTTTATATAAAATTTTAAGAGACTTTAAACACTGTTGCTTTAAGAAATATTAATAAAATTGCAGTAGCCACTTTTTTCGCTAATGATTGACACGTAAAAAAATTGAAAACCTAAAAGTTGACATATGTCAGGACGAAAGATTGACATTAGGATGTTTATTTCAATCCTTTCATTTCAAATGAATTAATCTTAAATGTCTGTGATAGTCCATAGTATCTATAAAATAAACATACTGTTTAAAACAAGTATCAAACATGTTCTATATCAAAAATCAGATCATCTTTAGAATTTGTTTTTATATTCATTAGTTGACACTCTCAAGACCAATGCTTGACATCAAATCGAATCAAATATACTTTATTGTCAGAAGATCAACGTCTCATGGACAAAGTTACATACATTGTACAAATATATATAGTAAAATAGATATATCTGAATTACATTTTTCTCTTTACATTTTTCTATCTCTCAAATTATTTTTGTATACAGGTTATATAGGGACAAATCTTCAATAGGGCCTGTCCATATATCAGAATTTGCTTTAAATTGCGTTACTTTCTCGTTGTCTATGTGGTTTTCTAAAAATGTTTTTCCTCTCTGTAATTCAATCAGTGTCTTCTGGTCGTCCTCTTTAGTTTGTGTTACTGGATTCTGAATTGGGACAGAAACTGCCTCAGGATTCCAAGGCACCAGGCCACATTTTTTGAAGCCATTACGTAAAACGAGTACATCCAGTCGATCTTCCAGCGTTTTGGCCAGTAATGGACAAAAATCGCACTTCTTTATTGTCGGATTATCGGTTCGTTGAAGTCTACACTTGTGAACATTTTCTTTCCAACCAGCCTTAACGGTTCGAAACACCGCGACATCCATTGGTTGGATAAGATGGGTGGCATTGGGATACAGTGCCACCTAGATGATTCTTTTTTGTTCGCAAAATCGACTACGATGTAATGTTAGATGAGATACGTGTCCATCTATAAACAGTATTATAGGCAATTTAAACTTATTTTCTATTAACCATGGATGGAAAATATTAGTTATAAACTCATAAAAAGTCTCCCCCGTCATCCACCCTGTCTCTGACTTTACAAGTCCCCAATGTCCAGGTACACTCGTTGCAATTTCTTTAGAGATTCTTTCATATTTAAAGATCACCATGGGAGGTGCTATATTGCCAGCAGCGTTTGCTGTGAGTAAAACAGTTAGGCACTCTTTTTCATCGGTGTTGACGATCTGATACACAGTTTTTTCACCTCGTTTAGCCAGCACTTTATCACCTTTCGGGTTTAAAAAAAAAGCAGCCTCATCTGCGTTAAATACCCTTTCTGGATTGTTTAAAATTCTCTCAAAATTTTGTGATTTCAAATATTGATAAACTTCATTAAACCAACTATTTATTTTTCATTTGTAACTGAAGCTCTTGATGATGTTAAATTTTGAGGAGTTCTGGAGGAAACGTCAGGATTCCTTTTTAAAAATAATTTGTACCAACTTTTACCGGGCCGGTTATTTTTAAAAGGAGTTTCCCGTTTTAACTCAATCATTAATTGTTTGACACTGTCCAATAACTGATCTTTTCCCACTGGAAACCCTGCCCTCGCTGCCTGTATTATCCATTCACATAAAATCCGCTCCTCTTCTTTGGATAGAAAATATTTTAGACCCATTGTGCACTTCCTGGGAACTTTTCCACGGAATTTATAAAGTAATGTTATCCTGGGCACTTTATGTTTTTTTGCTGATGTAGCTATGGGAAGGCCTCTGTCACAATCTCTTAAGGCAGCTTCCATATCTTCAGGTGAGTATTTCAACAATTGACGTTTCTGCTGTGCCATAATTGTATTAATAAAGCCAAATCTGGAAAGAACCTATAGTTGACACTTCAGTTTTAAATGTTGACAGGGGGTGTCATCTATTAACTGAGAGAGACGACTGAAACTTATGTTAAAATAATTATGAATATCCCTACAAAAAAAGAAGACACAAACACTAAGAACACCAAGAACAAAACTGCCACAGAACCAATGGTTGACATTCAATGTCAATTTTTAGAACTTTCTCGTTTTTTCGAACCAATGGTTGACATCCCTTTATAAGAGTACTGTAACACAGAATCTAGTAACTATTTCTGTAGAAAAACAATGATATAAGGCCCTACTACCCTGAGGTACAACGAAAAAAGATTCATATATTCTTACCTTAGCTATGGAACATCAAAGTTGACACACTTAACAATTAACTTAACGAATATCTCAAATTTGTAAAGGCACGTGTATCGGGCTACTTAAAATTCAGCCATATTGAAATGATGCAACATATCAGTTTGCAACTTTGAGTGCACATAAAAGATGGCGCTAGATGTTACATTCCCGAATTTAAATCTCGATACGAGTATAATATTCCTTAATATAGCGTCTATTTGTCATGAGTGTCAATCATTGGTACCCTGTCAACATTTGGGTGTTTTACCTTATATGTTGTCTTATTTATAAGCATAAATATTGAAATTTGCTAACATTGATGGTCATATTCTTATGATGATTGAAACTAAAACTAAAAAAATTGCATAAATGCTCCCATTGAAATGTACAGATTCAACTCGATTTTATGATTTGAGACTGTGACTATGACTATGATAGTGATATTGTTGAATAAATTGACACTAAGCTTATTTCTCAATTCTTGGTGACAATTGACAAATGACGTTCTGTGCAAATACAAATATTGGAAAAGTTTGAGTAAAAATAAAACAAATATAATCATTGATTGTGAAAAAAAAAATGGTTCCTGTAATTTTTTTTAAATCAGCAAGTTCTGTAGCGACTTTATCTCAGACAGGCAAAAATTTCAAGACGATTTTGGGTACCCAAATCCTAGAAGACATCTTGATGGATTATACACAACAATGATTACAGACATAAATACCCTGGATTATGACGAAGAACAATTTATTCAAATATACAAAAATTTTCAGTTATTTCACAGAACTACATACTTTTCCAACAGGTCAACCACTGTTGCTTCTTCGATACTCATGTTTATAGATAATTCACAGAAAATGTATTTTGACTAGAATTACAAAAATGAATCAAAGATCAAAATGAACTAATATTCAGATGTTATTATTTCATGTTTGAAATGTAGCATTCATCATGAACTCATAAGCATAGTAATAAAAAACTTATAGACCAAGAGCCCGTGTCACTTCAAAAATGTATCATAAGTTTACGCACATTGAATACGTGAACTTGTGTTATCGATGTCGACAATGCTACAGACATACTCGCCATAAATTTTTTCTGGCGATGTGATGGTAGGAGGGATGCTGAACTGTTCACGACTGAGGGTAGTAAAAAACAAAAGTTTACAATAATATAAAGCGACACTTGCTGATTGCAGTCGTCTAAAACTTGGCGTTTACCTGCTGCAACGTTCAAAATATGTCAATAGAACGGGCCAAAAAAAATCTGAAAATTTACTACTGACAATTGGAGGGATCTTACGAAACATATTTCTTCCGCCAGTATTTTTTCAATGAGGCCAAAGGGCGCTGGGCCCTCCAGTTTTGGAGAAAACATAGCGATTTTGTTATGATAAGTTTAAATTCCAAATTCAATGGGCCCAGCGCCCTTCCGCCCCATTGGCGGACAAAATTTATATTGCTCAAAGGCAAATGGTAAGATTCCTCCAACTGTCAGTAGTAAACTCTCAGATTTTTTCGGACCTGTTCTATTGACATATTTTGAACGTTGCAGCAGGTGAACGCCAAGTTTTAGACGACTGCAATTGGCAAGTATCGCTTTATTTTATTGTAAACTATTGTTTTTTACTACCCTCAGTCATGAACTTTCAATATTTTACACCTTCTTTTTTATAAAAGTTCAGCATCCTTCCTAACATCCCTTCCCTCCAGAAAAAATATATGCCGGGCATGTCTGTAGCATTGTTGACATTGATAACACAAGTTCCCGAATTCAATGTGCGTAAACTTATATGTTTTTAACGTGACATGAGCTCTTGGTCTAGTAAAAGTGGGAAATTTTCAAGCTAACTTGTCAAAACAAATACTATGCTTTAGACTAATCATTTGTGAATGAATGAGATATTTGTAACAAAACTTTAAATTTTTAAATTACAACTAAAACTGAGACTGTGACAATGCCTAAAATCAAAAATTGTTCCATGTTTCCTAGTTTGATGACCCAAAAGTTTAAAAAAAAATATATTTTATGTGTTTAATGCAAAGAAGCCTTAGCTTTCTTCAAATATTTACTCTCTTACTAATAGATACATGAGTTTTATCTATAAGTAAGTAAATATTTGAAGAAAGCTAAGGCTTCTTTGCAGAATTGTTTCACTAAACCCTCCAATAATGCACTAATTTTTAATAGGTTTCCTCAGAAACAAAAAATCTATGGTGAGAAAAATGTGAGTCATTATTCACTCACCAGTATATATAAATAGTAATATAAATATTAAGTGTGATATGTGTGTGTGTAGTGTGGTAGTGCCTATGTGTGTAGTGTGGTAGTGAAATAGTTTCTCTCTCGAATTTGGCCTGACTTTCGAGTTACTAAGTGGAATACCAGTGGAAGCAGAATTCCTTATTATACTCAGGGTACAATTTGTGTCAAAGCTTTCCAGCTGAAACATTGCATACAATGCACTTTGCTTAGTTGCCTCATCCATAAAGAAGTCTATCTCCTCAACCCAGGGGAACAGGTGTTCAATGAAAAAACAATCAAAACAGATAAGAATAAATAAAATGGTTCACAAAACTTTTTGCTGATCAGCGCAAAAACTATCCAACACTAATTGACCTTCTTGGTAAAATCATTTACAATACTCCAGTAAAATTAGGAATTCTGCCATGAGGTGCATGAAATGCAACAATGTGGAGGCAAACCCCAACCTATTGATGGCATGTGACAGCTGCAGCTACGACATCCACAAAAAGTGCTTTGACCTAAATGCTTCGGAAATTAGAGTCATCGACCTCAAAGGTCCCAGGAAACTGAAATTTTTCTGCAATGACTGCCACAACGGCTTGTCACAGGTACCAAAAATCTTAAAAGACATAGACGATTTAAAATCGGCAATAGTGAGCCTAAAGAACGCCAAACCAACAGCCAGCAGCGACTACTGTCAATCCGAGGATGCCCTACTCAGCGAAATTCACGATCGCTTCAGGAGATCCAACAATGTGTTCAACGTACCAGAGTCTAACAACGACATGAAATCCGCTACAGACATTTTTAACAAACTCCCAAAGCAACGAGAACATGAAACGAAAATCAAAGATGAACTTAAATCAAGAACTTCAAACGGCGAAAATGTCACGCTGAAGTATCTTAACAGAACTCCACACCAAAAAACTGCCAACATCCAGTACCGCCGACACTAACATCACCGTCTACCACCAGAACGTAAGAGGACTCAGAACCAAACTACATCAACTGATGATCAATTCCCAAGGCTGCAACTATGACGTTCTGATTTTTACTGAAACCTGGCTGACTGATGGAATACTCGATCCGGAACTCAACTTATCCGATTTCACTATATACAGAACCGACAGGTCACTCCTGTATAGCTGTGCTACTAGTGGTGGAGGCGTCCTCATCGCTGTAAAAAAACGTTGCAACAGTAGGCTAGTACCCTCTAGCACGGACATCAAACAACTTTTCGTCTCCATTACTATAGGCAAGGAACTGATAATTATCGGATCTGTATACTTCCCACCGAAAACTGCTCCTGAAAAATATATGTCATTTAGTGATAACGTCGACAGCCTAGTGAACCACCTACAACCAACACAAATATGTCTCATTGGAGAGTTCAACCTTCCACACGCCGCTTGGTCCCAAAACAACTTCAGCTCTTCCACTTCACCCACTGAACGGGCCCCTGCCAATGAGTCCATCTCCATAGAAATAATCTCCAATACCATCTGCCTCCACAACTTGTTCCAAATAAACAATATCTTGAACAACTCCAACTCCCTACTCGATCTAGTAATGATTCAAAAGAAAATATCGTCATCAAGCCTGCAAATGATGTTTTATACAACAAGACCCTTACCATCCACCTCTATCCTTCACTACCAGTTTCTGACCCCCATCAACAGTGAAATATGCCCTAGTGGCTACTATCACGACTTTAAGTCAGCAAATCTTATGTTAATCCGGGAACTGCTAGACCAAGTCTCCTATGACGAGCTATTGAAAAACAAACCACTGGACCATATGATCATCACATTATACGAAATCCTTTACATAGCCATTGATCTGTACGTTCCACTAAAAAAGTACTCCTCCAGGAAATTCCCAATGTACTCTTCTGAACTGAAATCCTGCATTATTGACAAAAAAAAGGCACACCTGAGGCACAAATCATCAAATAGTGCTGATGACTACTATAAATTCTCCAGCTTGCGTGCCCTGGCACATAGACTTGCGAAAAGGGACTACCAAAACTACATCAAATCAATCGAGCACTCTGTCACCGTTGACATCAAGGCCTTCTGGCGCTTCGCGAATGGAAAAAGAAAGACGATCGCCATCCCACCTGAATTATCATACAACGGAGAAGTCTGCTCATCAGGAGGAGAAATAGCAAACTTGATTGCCGAATATATTTCCACTGTCTATTGCAACAAAGCTGGTGTCACACCTGTCCACACATTTTCAAATTCTACCTTAAATCTATCAACATGTCCATTGTCAATATCAGATGTATACTTGAAGCTGAGCGCGTTGAGCCCACTCAAAAGTTCTGGTCCTGACGGTATACCTCCAAATATCTTAAAATACTGCTGCTTCAACTTGTCCAGGCCCCTATTTTTTTTTTAACCTCTCACTTGAAACGGGCACCTTTCCGGATTTATGGAAGTTGAGTTTCTTAATTCCATTACACAAATCTGGTGACAGGCGCTTAGTCACTAATTACAGACCTATAAGCATTTTAAACTTCATACCCAAAATCTTCAAATCGTTAGTTTGCAACTTCTTGACACCATCTAAAAAAGGCTCCCTGATCGACCAACAATTCGGATTCCAATCACACAAATCTACTGAACTAAACCTTCTAACCTATAACAATTTCCTCTCGGGTGCCTTGGACCAAGGAATGCAGGTTGACTCCATCTACACAGATTTTTCAAAGGCATTCGATAGGGTAAATCACAGCCTACTTGTACATAAGCTTAAGCATCTCGGCCTACACGGTTCACTCTTGAACTGCATCGAAAGTTACCTAGTAAACAGAAAACAAATCGTAAAGGTTTAAGGTTTTCAGTCCAGAGTAGTTGATGTTCCCTCTGGTGTTCCTCAAGGATCACATCTGGGGCCTATCCTATTTAACATATTCATAAACGACATTCATGCTTTCACCACTCGAAGTTCCTCTTATTTGCTGGCGACCTAAAGCTATATTCCATTGTTAAAAATGACACAGACTGCCACGAACTACATACAATGTGACCTAAACAACTTGTTAGACTGGTGCACCGCAAATTGCATGGATCTGAACTCTGCTAAGTGCTTCGCAATATCCTTCGGAAGATCACGAAATAAAATATCCCATCAATACAAGATCAACGAGTCAAATGTTCAATCAGTACAAAACATAAAAGACTTGGGCATCCTCTTAAACTCTGACCTCAATTATAATTGTCACATATCTCTAGGACCAATATTATTCATTTTGTTCATCAATGACGTACTACACCATGTTCAAAATTACAAAATAAAATTGTTTGCGGATGGTACTATGATCTATTGCGAAGGAGATGTAGAGGATATTCAGAGTACTATATCATTGATAAATCAAGATTTGAGAAATTTGTCCATATGGCTGAATGACAATGGTTTGAAATTGAACATAAATAAAACCAAATACATGGTAATATCAAATAAATATAACTTGAACAAATTGAAAAATGTAACATCCAGCCACCATTTATTGATTGATAATAATGTTATTGAAGAAGCTAAACATTTCAAGTACCTGGGCTTCATGATAGATAATGAACTGAATCTCAAATCACATTGTGAGTATATTAAGAAGAAAATGGCAAGAAAAATTAATTTCCTATATAGATTGAATAATAAGGTATCATCTTTTACTAAGTTAACTATATATAAAACCATAATATCTCCTCATCTTGATTTCTGTGGAACATTCATATACCTGATGAATAATAACAAATTGATACATTACAAAAAGTACAAAATCGTGCTATGAGAGCCATTCTATTATGTAGAAAACGAACATCAATAGCTTACATGTTGGAATCCTTGAATTTATTGAATGTTCGACAGAGAGCTGCTTATAATATGCTCAAGTTTGTGTATAAACTCAAGTCAGGATGCTTACCAACCTATCTAACTGAAGAAATAACTTATCTCCAAGAAATACATAATCACAATACCAGATCACATGCTTCCAATGATTTCTATATTAATATTGCTAATGCTGCTACAAACACAGTGTTCATCAAAGGCTTACAGCTTTACAACTCATTACCAAGAGAATTGAAAGAATACTCGTCATTTAGAGAATTCAAAAGCCAGTGTGTAAAATATATAAAAGGTTTATAACCCATCATTGTAATATCTCTTCTTGTATTATTTTGATTTTATACTGCTAATCTAACTTGTTCGTGCATTGTATTTTATGTGTTCTGTACTTTATTTATGCTATTTTATTTATACTATACTATTTTATTTATACATTCATACTACTATTTCATTTATACTATTTAAAATTGAGAGCTGATGCTAATAGAGATTATTATATATTATATCAAACATATCCTCTAAGGCTCTCAAAATGCTCGGTTTTATCAAAAGATGCTCTTAAGACTTTACATCGATTTACCCCATTAAGTCGCTCTACTGCTCAATAGTCCGCTCTCACTTAGAATATGCTGCTTGCGTCTGGTCTCCCGTACATCGTCTTTAAGAGAAATTATCACGATTACAACTATGAAGCTCTTGAGAAGGATTTGAATATCGAAAGCCTTTGCTCTCGCCGCAAAAAAAGAGATCTCAATGTTTTACAACCTGATAAACTCAGTACATTCATGCCCCGAACTAAATGAGAAAATCAATCTTCACGCTCCACCCAGACAAACACGCTCAATCAACTCCTACATACCTCACTACAGAACTAATACCGCTGGAAATTCGTTTATCACAAGAGCATCCACACTAGCAAACGCCTCCTCCTTGGACTTTTTTGTGGGCCCCGCACAGTTCAAGTCTACCCTCAGTCAAGTCTTTTCTACGTAAAGGTGCTTTAAAATGTTTTAATAAACCACTTGTCATTTTGTACTTTTCTTCTCTTTTCTTTCTTTCTCTACTTCTGTAACAGGAATTTTACACTGTGCACTTGCTCTCACTCAAATGTTCCTACTGTAAGTATTTCTAAGATTTTATTTTTAAGTTCAAGTTTTATTTTTACTTTTATGTTTACTTTTAGATTTAGATTATGTTGTCATAGATTTAATTGTTTTATTAATTTTAATCTTATACATAGGCATCTTATCATTTGTCAACAATACCTGTAATACTTAATGAGCATTCGCTCGTAAATAAATAAATAAATAACATTAGAAAAAACAGTGGAATTTTAATTTTTTACATGGACTATAAGGGATTTGATTTGAATAAAAATTCATATTTTTCAATTTGGTTTCGACTCTCAATTTCAATTGGACCATATTTGTTTTCTTTTGTTAATTTTTTTTTCACTTTTTAAATTAGAGGGAATTGAATTGCCCTTGTTCTCTGAAGTAAAATTGATGTATCTCTTGAAATACTGTATCAAGTGGGCCAAATTGGACACTTTTAAAGGGAAAGTCCTGTTTTCAAACTAGATAGATGAAAACTGATGGCTGTGTCTGAGGATCAATTTTTATGACAAACTTAATGGTGGAAACCGCATATCGATATCTATCATCGTTTCTGAGTTACAGCATGTTTTTCGAAAATGTGCATTTTTGAAAAGTTGCTGTAACTTTTTTCCTGTCAAAAATTATTTGTTTCTATGGAAACATTACCAAAGCACTTTTTTACGTAGAATTCAATGGTGTAAGTGATTTATTTTTTCAAATCATATATCAATAGTTATTAATGGAAAAATCATTTTTTTATATGAGACAACCTGTATATTCTCTCATATTTCAATAGAGCTTGAAATTACCATTCCAAAAATGTAGCACACTTGATGTTTTGCTAGAGTCACCTTTCAAATGCAGAGCTTTTAGGTTTTTTCATGTAGACTTTGAAACGCACACTTTGAGCAAGTAGGCTTTGGACGACGCGGCGATAAAACAGAAAGCAAGTGTTCACTAGTAGCTATCAAATGTTAAGAAAGCTGCTTACAACAGTAATTAAAACATACTTTCAATAAAACTGATAAACAATTTATGCTATATTTACTACTAATAAATGAAACAACAATAATAATAAGTAAGTAAGTAAGTAAGTAATTTATTCATTCAGATAAACAAAAAAGTTTACAGGTCGTCCTCAGCAACGAGGTACAATTAGGTGTATTTCTGTTGAGTCTAATGCGATTGACGCTACCTAAGCAAGCTTGTATTGTAGCGAGCAACCAAATAGACTCAACAGAACAGATAACATATAATTATATTTAACTTAGATCCTTAAAAAAGGGAGAGAAGAGTATAAAGATGAAAATAGAGAGGAAGATAGAAAGAGAAAGATAGATAGAAAGAAATGTAGATACGGACAACGCATGTAGCAGTGGTTTATAATAAGTTCCAGCCCATACCTTATATGGATTATCTATAATAATAAAGAACAAACAAGAACAAAATATTTCTTTAGAGGAGGTGTTCAAAATGTCTACCAGCTTCTCCTACACACAGGCTGCACCTTTTTTGAACATTTCTTGCCGAATTAATTAGTTCAATGGGAGTGAGAGAAGCAAAACTTTGCATCACTGCCGCTTCCAATTCGTGTCTAGAGTTGGTCGGCAATTTGATCATATCCCATTTTTCATAATTCTCATACTTTATTGCAAATGGTTTGAAAAATGAACAAAAACCAACCACGAGTTGAGGAGCGTTTTTACTGCTTAAATCAAAATTTTACAGCTACCAGTAAACATTTGCATTCTGTTTTATCGCCGCGTCGTCCAAAGCCTACTTGTTCAAAGTGTGCGTTTCAAAGTCTACATGAAAAAACCTAAAAGCTCTGCATTTCAAAGGTGGCTCTAGCAAAACATCAAGTGTGCTACATTTTTGGAATGGTAATTTCTATTGAAATATGCAAGAATATACAGGTTGTCTCATTTCAAAAATGATTTTCCCATTAATAACTATTGATATATGATTTGAAAATATAAATTACTTAAACCATTGAATTCTACGTAAAAAAGTGCTTTGGGAATGTTTTCATAAAAACAAAGAATTTTTGACAGGAAAAAAGTTACAGCAACTTTTCAAAAATGCACATTTTCGAAAAACATGCTGTAACTCAGATACGATGATGGATATCGATATGCGGTTTTCACCATTACGTTTGTCATAAAAATTGACCCTCAGACACAGCCATCAGTTTTCATTTATCTAGTTTGAAAACAGGACTTTCCCTTTAAAAGTGTCCAATTTGGCCCACTCGGTACATAGATATACCCCTTTATTTTTGAAAATTCAATGTGATTTCTCTTTTGCAAATGATATATAAGGAGTTTCCTTTGAAAAAAACTTTTGATTGGTACGTTTCTGGGACGATCTGTGAATCTCAGAATATTTTCCGAATATGATCCCCCAAGAAGAATATGCCTGCACTCGATCAACATTTTTCAGGTAATTTGTTTGAGAGCTTAGAAAATATTCATATGTAACCTCTTTCTCTGATAGTTGAAGACAATGTTATAGTTTGAATTCGAATTACAGATTTCTGGGAAAATAGCAATTTCAATGGTCTTGCTGGTCAATTGGTGAAACACAAAGTCAATTATTTTAATAATGGAGTTACCTTAAAGAATGAAGATCACTCAGAATCCAAGAATGAAGATGAAATTGATATAATTCATGAAGATGTCAAACCCCAAATATGTGAAGAAAAAACAAGTGGAAGAAGTGAAAATGGGTCCTACTCGAACTCTGTTACTGATGTATTTATTAAAACAGAAATTGAGCTGGAACAGAACTTTTCTCATGAACTTTCAAAAGGTAAGGAGGTATTTTTCCAAGAGAAATGTTTCGCAATATCAGAGTTATACAAGAATATTTCTCATACCTCTAGTGAAGAAGGTAAATCTTTTAGTCACAGATGAAATCACGTGGGGGGATCTATTTTTCCAATTAGCTCAAAATGTATGTTCAGCATTCACAATGTTAAGTAACCATTTGAGCGTAGAAGAAAAACACCAAGATTTAAATCAGTATGTAGTGTTCGTCTGGATCGAACATTGCATACTCGAATGGTTTCCAGTCTTGCTTCGTGTTGCTCGACTGTTTCAGATAAATAGGCTTGGGCCTTGCGTACTCGAGCCATTTCCAGTCTTGTTTGCCGTTGTATATACAGGGTGTAATCTAACTTCTTGCACAACCTCTAGCAGTTAAATGTCCATAAAAAAATAAACAAATTTTTTTTTTTTTTTTTCCTTAATAATCCAGAAAAAAAAATGTTGATATATGTATTACCTACCAAAACATCGCTGTTTCGCGGTTAACAAAATTTGACAAAAAAAAATCTTAAAATAAATATTCGAATTTTCAACATGTCATGTCAACTGTCGGTCGGAAGTTGCCTAACCTGTACTTGACATTTCTGCCCACATGATGGCATAATGTTTAATCTTAACTGGTTATTTTACATTGTTTTGTATCATCGTCATCTTCCATAATGTGTCAACCAGTATACATCAACAACCTTATAACCATTATCACCAAAGATTTTCTCTGATACAATACAATCTTTATTTGTCTTCAGAAAATAATAATTTTATATATAGACAAGTCAGTTTCCTAAGCCCACTTACAGTGGTTGGAATTATAAAATATAAATATAGATAAATTGTTATATAATCAATAAAAGCTTGGTTGAATGTACACTAAAAATTGATGATGAATTACAATAGATGCTTAATAATCAATTTACGAGTAAGACATCTAGTTACACAGTTTAAAATGAAGTTGAGCGAAGAAATGAGATGAGGTGATATACCGGGTGACAATGGGACTAGTGCCATGCCTATATCTCCTTCACTTATCAACCGATTTGAATGAAATTTTGTACATAGATATGAGACACAATTTCGGATTGACAGACTATGAAAACAAAATGGCCTACTTCCGGTTTCGCCAGAATAGCCACCAACTTAGATTTTTCAAATGGAACACCCTGTATGTTTGATGTTTTTCGGATTCTACGGCTCAAATTACATACGACAGTGTTGCCAAATTTTTATTTAACAATTGAAAAAAAAACTCAATTTTTTTTTAGCCCAGAAAGCTTTGATCAGCTTAAAATCTATACTAATTTACATCAGTAACTCATAGTAATAGTAATTTCATCGATAAGATCCTACAGCAGGAATTGAAATTTTCTGAACGCATTTTTAACGAAAAAATTGTTTTTTTCAAATGGTACCTACCAAGGGCCATCTTGCCATTCGATAGAGAATTTAATTACCAATTCAACGATATACATTATGTACCACTTTCATTTTGTTCAAAACTAAGAATGATCAATTATTGAATTTATACAATATTTTATACGATGCCTATAAATTCCAATGAGTTATCCGTTTAGGTTTGATGAAATGAAAGGTAGCCGTGGAATCATAAAAAACAGTAGGTGATTAATGTCATGTCAAAAGTAAAATACCAATTTTACTTGTCATCTCGTTTCGATTGTAAAAAGTTTTTTTGAAATGGAAAATAATAATCGTTATTCTCGAAACGAACAAATCGATATGATATTGATTTATGGAGGATGTCAGAAGAACTCTGTCAATGCTAGTATGCTATACTCTGTTCGTTATCCGTTAAGACGGCACCCATCGAGGACCTATTTCAGGAAATTGGAAATTATGCTAAGGAAAGAACCAGCTGATCAAAACCACATCCACTTCATCGTCAGTGAAGAAGCGGAAACTAATGTTTTAGCATATGTTCATTTTTCTCCATCTGCCTCAATGCGAAAATTGGAAATTGAATGTGGGATCAGTCATTCAATTGACTTCTTGAATATATTGAACAATATCGTACCTGATGACTATATAGTGCAAACGATAATCAAACATAATGCTCAATTGGAAGATATCATAGTAGACCTTATAAATTTGACGAAGACATTTACACTATCTGACTATGTAATTTTATCTGGGGTTTGACGAACGCTTTACGGGGTAAAGGTGTAAATGATATTATTGGTGACACTCTTACTGAGGTGAGTTCAAAAACTAATATTATCATTTTGTCGATTCCTCGTTGGACGAACCGAAAGGTTCTAAACAAGTTCATTGAAGATATCAATATCAGGGTATATAATATGGTAAAGATGACAAAAAATATTATATTTATGCATATTAACTCAATTTTAAACTCGTCGTATTTCATATTTAAAAAATCACTTATTATAAAATATGTAGGCAAAATCAGAATAATGATGGAAATATGTCGAATAATTAGTGAAATAGAGAATAGGAGGGAAGTTGGTCAGGAGAATAGTGACAATCATAATATATCTACAACTTACTTGAGCGACCAATCAGAAGAATCTGTAGCATCATCGACGCATGAAACATCTAGTCTAGGTAACAATCGTGAAAAACGTGAAAAATACAATATTGACTCAGTAACAGCACTCTTTTGCAAGACATCTCAAAACTCAAAAAACAATAAGGATTTTTTATAGAATCGCTGGAGGGCTGCGTGGTAGTTATAAATGCACAAAGTTTAACTTCTAAAATTGACCAGATTTCTAATTTAACATTCACTTCTCAACCTCTAGTTTTATGCCTGAATGAAACAAGACTGACAGAAGAGATTAATGATAACGAAATTTCAATAAATGGTTATAATATAATACGTTGCGATAGTCACAGTAGACAAACAGGGGGTGTAGCGATGTACTTAAAGAAAAATATAATTGCTCTAGAAATAGTTAGGTATGCTTATTTGAAAACATATTGGCTTCTGAGTGTAAAAATGTCTGTTAATAACAATGTTTTTGTTATGGTATGTATTTATCATTCGCCTAGTAGTAGCAACGCAGGTTTTTTGAATAACTATATCCAAGACATCACCCACCCTGTACTAATCGTGGGTGATTTCAATATTGACTGGCTCAAGGAAAACGAAACGTATCGAAAAAAATTGAACAATATTATGACTGACGTAGGTTGTAGCCAATTAGTAAAACAAATTACACATCCATTTGATGCAGGTGGTACCATGATAGACTTAGTCTTCTCCAATTTGAACAATTTGAGATGTACAGTTCATGAAACACCAAGAATATCCGACCATTATACCGGGTGTCCCAGTATACCTGTTCCAGTGGATTATCTCAGCCATTTCGAAAGATAAAATTTTTAAAATTTCATGATCTCCAATTCATTCGAAGAACCTTCAACTGAGAAGAACAAAAATTCAGAGTCACTTCCGGTTTGACCAGAAGTGACTTTGACTTTTTTATTTCAAATAGCACCCTGTATATTTCTTACAATTTTTTATTTCTACTCAAAATTATTTTTCCAACGATGTATCACACTTTGTATTTTACATTTGATTTGATGGAGAAAACGTCAATTGAAATTTCAAATTGAAAGAATGATATATTCATGATTATGATAGTAAGAACGTCAAATTTCAATTTATTAGAATTGTAGTAGAACTGGAAGAATTAATAATTCTTAAATGAAAACCTTAGTGTGCCATGGAAACATTTGAATACATTTCTTTATAAGTTTGACAGTCAATAATTCTCAATAGTTGTGTGCGTGTCAGAGAAACCAACATTCAAGAATGAATAACCGTGAAAATGATGATAACTTCACTAATCAAGAGAAATTGGATATGATACTGATTTATGGAAAATGCGAAAATAATCGTCGGGCTGCCCTACGTGCATACAGAGAGAAATATTTATCTTTTATGTTTGTACATTTTATCCATTTGACATTCACGTATCTAATTATCTGTACATTTCTTATATATTTCTCTTTTTTCCTATTTTCATGCTTTGTCAATAAGAATCAACTCTTCAGACAATAAAGTATATATTGATTGATTGATTGATACCCTGATAGACGAATGCCAAGCGCTACGTATTTCACACGATTGGCTTCGAATTTGGCAACAAGTGGATCATTTCATAGAAAGCGTACTGTCTTTGAAAGAAAAAGTGCTACGGACTAAGATTACACAAAATATCATAGCCTACTGCAATTCTTTCAATTTGAAATTTCAATTAACGTTTTCTCCATCAAATCAAAAGTAAAATACAAAGTGTGATACATCGTTGGAAAGATAATGTTGAGGAGAAATAAAAAATTGCAAAAAATATACAGACTGCTATTTGAAATAAAAAAGTCAGAGTCACTTCCGGTCAAACCGGAAGTGACTTTCAATTTTTGTTTTTCTCAGTTAAAGGTTCCTTGAACGAATTGAAGATCATGAAATTTTTAAATTTTTATCTTTTGAAATGGCTGAGATAATCCATTGGAACAGGTATACTGGGACACCCGGTATAGTTAGTATTGACATCAACAAACAACAAACAAAAAAAGACATTAAATATATCTCTACACGTGGCAAAATCGATTTTCAAGCACTTAACCAAAGTTTAATGTCAGTCAACTGGAAGTATACGCACCAAAATATTGATAAAAACTTTGAGTATTCTTTCTCTACCATCATAAGTAAATTAGATGAGATTGCGCCAAGGAAAACTGTTGTTATAAAACCAAGATTTCAGGAATGGTGGAATGATAGAATTAATGATGCTATAAAGCAAAGGGATACTAGTTATAAAATATATAAGGAAAATAAATCTCTTCAAAATAGGGATATATACAAACACAATCGGAATAAAGTAGTTAAAATTATACACGAAGTAAAGAAAGCATTCCTTGAGAACCAGATAGACGGTAATAAAAACAATTCCAAAAAAATGTGGGAAACTTTGAAATCGATAATATCAACGAAAAAAGGATATAAATTGGAAAAAATTGAAATCGAAGATATAGAAATAAACGAATCAAAAGAAATTTCTAATGGCCTAAATGACTTTTATGTCGCGAGTATTGATAAGATTATTTCAGATATAGATACCACTCTTATAAGGGATTATACAGATAAAATAGCAACAACAAACAATAAATTCGATAACTTTAGAGAACACAGAGTTGAGAAAGGCAGTATATAACACAGAGTTGAGAAAGGCAGTATATAACTTACCAAGTAAAGGTAGTCCGGATGAAATAACAGCCGAAATCCTAAAAAATATATATGATAGCATCGAAAAACCGCTTTTGAATCTAGTTAATACCTCATTATTAACGGGCAAGCTTCCATCGGCCCTTAAGCTGTCAAAGTTATACCCATACCTAAGGTCTCCAACTCCAATAAAGCTAGTGATTTAAGACCAATTAATATGTTAGCAACACTAGAAAAATTAATCGAAAGAATAGTCTATGAACAACTCATAACACATATAACAGAAAATAACATTATATATTCAAACCAGTCAGGTTTTAGAACAGGCCACAGCTGTGAAACAGCTGTGCAAAAAATATTATGATTGGAGCTGTATTCTTGGACATCCAACGCGCATTCGAAACAATTGACAGGGCCAAATTAATTATCAAACTAGAGAAGTATGGTATAACTGGAAAAGCACTCGACTGGCTCACTGATTACTTACAGAACAGAAAACAGGTAACAAAAATTAACGACACTTTATCAAATGAAGTCCTAAATAAAACGCGCTACCTCAAGGAAGTATATTGGGACCATTGCTGTTTCTGCTGTATATCAACGATATTGTTCACTCGGTTGAAAACTGTCGAATCCATTTGTTTGCCGATGACACGTTATTGTATTACTGTTCTGAAGATATACAAACCCTAACAGATACACTCAACGCGGAGCTGGAAAATATTTTACAATGGTGTAATGGTAGTTTGTTGAAACTTAATGCAAAAAAAACTAAATTCATATTAATTAGCAACCACAAAAAGTATGCGGAGTTCAAAGATAATAATCATAGGATTAAAATTGGTAAGGAGGAGGTGGAAATGGTGGATAAGATTAAATACTTAGGCATTATTATCGATAGAAATTTAACTTTCAAAGAACACATTTCATACATTACCAATAAAATATCAAAAAACATAAACTTCTTGTTTAGAGTGGCACCATCTTTAACACCTTAGTCTAGAAAAACAGTATATAATACGATAATATTGCCCCATTTCACCTTTGCTTCGTCTATACTGTACCTGGCAAATAAAAATGAGATGGGACGGATGCAGAAATTGCAAAATAAAGCCATGAGAACTATATTGAATGTTCCAAGAGACTCGTCCATCAAGTCTATGTTACGTACATTGAATTGGCTCTCGATACAACATTACTTGGAGTACCATACTCTGATTTTTAATCCATAAAATGAAAATGTCATTAACCCCATCGTATCTGTCATCTAAATCAGTATACAACAGTTTGCACAACTACAACACACGAAGAAGAGCTGATATACGAGTCTCAACAAAAAACAAAAAAGCTCAGAAAACTCTATTTTCCATAAAGGCATATTGCGTTACAATGAATTAGAAGATTTCTTGAAAACCTGCGGCACTATTACAATTTTCAAAAAAGAATTGAAAATATGTCTGTTACGCGAGTGTCACACATGATTGTCACTATTACTCTAGCCTACCTACCCAGTTCAGAAGTTTTAATGTGTTTGAATTACAATGTTTCTACTATTGTTTTTCTATTGTATAATTTATTTCTTACATCTTTAGTGTGATATATTTGTTATACTTGTGACTGTATTTTTACTTTGACAATGTGAAATTAGCTTTATGTGGCTAAATAAATAAATAAAAAAAAAAAATCAGCAGGGAGAGTTCCAGAAAAGTATTGAAAAAACATAAATATTGCTCCTATAAATACAGTTTGCATTAGCATTTATATCAAAATGACCCAGAACGGAGACTAACTTATTGTAATTGGCTTTTGCCATCATGATTTGAATAATGGTTTTGTCTCGTCTGTTTACCGATGAGGAATAATACAAGGTATTGGGCTCAAGAAAATCCTAGGTTGCTGAGAGAAGGTAATTTTCAAGAAAGATTTGGATTCAACGTCTGGGTAGGAATCATAGGGACAAGAATCATTGGACCAATTCTTTTAGACGGGCCTTTGACGGGCCAAAGATATCTACAATTCTTAGAGAACTATATTCAAAATAATATCAACGATTTACCTGAGAACATCAGGGAAAATATGTTTTTTCAGCAGGATGGTGCAGGACCACATAATGCTAATATTGTTCGGGAATATCTTGGTGATACCTATGGGCAGATATGGATTGGAACAAATGGTGCAATCAGATGGCCAGCCAGATCGCCCGATTTAACCCCTATTGATTTTTATTCATGGGCTCACATAAAATCCAAAGTATACTCGAGGAGACGAACTTTTTTGGAGGACTTGAGAGATCGAGTTGAGCGCGCATTTCAGGAAATTCCTACTTACGAACTGATAAATGTGATGAGGTGTACAATAAATAGAACTAGTCTATGTGTTATGGAAAACGGGCAACACTTCAAAGATATCATTGGTCATTAATAAATAAAATGACTTTTCGATGGTTGTGAAACTCTTCTATTGAAAACAGGATAATGGTATTGTGAGTAATGATTTGTACATTGAATGTATCACTGTTTCAGTCGTTAGATTTATTTAAACAGTTTGATATATTAAAGTTATCTTTTCTGTAATGGGTTTATGATCATACATATTGTCAAGTCGATTATTTTTGGTAATTAATTGTTACCATTCTGAAGTAAAGTTTGAAAGAACGAATAGATGTCATGTTACATACCAATTTTTTAGATTGATTTCATTTTGTTAGATGGCTTTCTACCTTTTGAACAAAAAGAAAGTGGTACATAATGTATATTGTTGAATTGGTAATAAAATTCTCTATCGAATGGCAAGATGGCCCTCGGTAAAAAACCTTTATTTTGTTAAAAATGCGTTCAGAAAATTTCAATTCCTGCTGTAGGATTTGTTATTGATCTTATCAATGAAATGACTATTACCATGAGTTACTGATGTAAATTAGTATAGATTTTAACTTAATCAAGGCCTTCTGGGCTAAAAAAAAAATTGAAAAGGTTTTTTTTTTCAATTGTAAAATAAAAATTCGGCAACACTGTAGTATGTAATTTGAGCCGTATAATCCGAAAAACATCAAACATACAGGGTGTTGTTAATCAATATTTACAGAAACACGGATTTGATTTGGTTAGAAACGGAAATGAAATAAAAATTAATTCCTCTCATGAAATACATGAGTCCGCAGATAGGCAATCACATTTATTTCAAAGTTCGAAGAAATTTATCCCAGTTGAAACAATCAACATTCATTGTAATTAGGCTAATGGAATGATGGTAGAAGGTGTTGAGTATATACATAGAGAAACTGTATTATCTCTTGCTTCAAGATAAATTCCTATTTTAACACTGCTATAATTCATGAACCCACACCAATATATTATTCAATTCAGTATGATAATATTCATAGATTTGATTGATTTTAATGGCGCAGATATAACAATAACCTTGTAGTTGAAATAATTTCTCAAGGTCTTTCTATACTCACTGGGTATAGAATTAAGAGTATGAAAACCACCGGAGCCGCCCCAAAAATTACATATAAAGAAAATGCATTTATTTTCAAATCATTCAAAAATTAATAAAATTAAGAATTACTAAATTAAAAAATTGGTCTTTAATTGAAGATTTGTCAGATGCATTATTTTCTTCTACAATATTCTGAAATTATTTTGTTTATATTTTATTTACCATTCAAGCCTCGGATTTCATGTTTCTGCTTTCTACAAGCTTTGAGTAAAACTGAGCAATAAATATTGTTCTTGCGTGTCATTTTTCGGATAGGTAATCTTTTACATGTTCCATCTACCGGTTGAATTTATTTTCAGAATTCCATCAAGTTTCTATCAAAATCCCTCAGCAGTCATTTGCATGGGTGTAGTATTTAACGGTTTATTGTCTATATCCACAAACAAAATCCAATATGTACGTATACAAGTATACTTCTTTATTCCATAGATGTCCTTGATATTCCCGTCACCCTTTATCCTTTTACACACACTCTTCCCGTTTCATTAATGCGCAAAAGTTATTTTCGTCTAATTACAATAATTGTAGGATCGATAATACCTCTACCAGATATATTATTCATTACTCCTTTCTAGACATGCGGTTTTGTACTGATGTAGTGTTCGGCACAGTTCTCCAGACAATCTCAATCTTTTTTCCAACCACAAACGATCAGATTATCATCTCCTATCCATAAACCAGCCGCTCCAGGTTCACCAGAAAACAATGTGTTTATTGATTTTACCCATGGTATATTGTTTGCTACACACTTAGATTCGTTGTCAAAATTAAATGTTTCTATTTATAATAGAAACCACTGCCTTCGAGTTCTTTTTCTGAATAATTTAATCAGAAAATCTGGGACAGAGTTTGGTGGAAATTCGACTGGGGTGCGGTTGTGATTTTTGGTGGCTATTCTGTCGAAACCGGCAGACGGCCATTCTGTTTTTATATGTCTGTCAATCCGAAATTGTGTCTCATATCTATGTACAAAATTTCATTCAAATCGGTTGATAAGTGAAGGAGATATAGGCATGGCCCTAGTCCCATTGTCACCCGGTATATATGTTTTAATAAACAAGACTCTCCTATTTATGGTCAGTTGTGAAAACTCCTGATAGTTGTATATACAGTTAGAAGATAAAATATTTTTTAATTTTGTTTTGAATTTTATTAGTGGTAAGTTTCGGAATTGAGATGGCAAGATGTTATAGAGATCAATATCGAATTTGGTTGTTCTCCTAAGCCTTCTTTGTGGAACAATTATTCTGTCCTCATTTCTAGTATTGTAACCATGTACCTCTTCGTGGGTTGTGTAGGATTCGAAGTTTTTTTTAACATGTAATAGTTTGTGGAATATGCTTAGTGCCTGGAATTGAGGTCTGCAGCTAGAATCCCTGTTTGATTCGAATATACATCTGATTACTCTCTTTTGTGGAATGAGAACTTTTGTTAAGTGTACTTGCGCAGCACTATTCCAGGATAATATTCCATATTGGAGGTGAGAATGAAATAGGGAATAATACGAGGTTATTGCTGCATTCAGGTTAATAAGTTGCCAAATTCGTTTTATTGCGAAAACGGATCTTGCAAGTTTGGAGCATAATAGGTCCACATGATGTGACCAAATAAGTGACTATTAATATGTATCCCCAGGAATTTAACACTCCCATAATTCATTTCATTAGTATACCAATTTCTTAGCCTAGGATCAAAATTCAGGGAAACGGTCTTGCTCTCATTCTGCACAAGATCGTTGCTGGTAAACCAAGTTTGTGCTAGGTGATTTATATCATCAAGAGCTATTTTTAGATCATGACTTTTCTCTATACTAATTGTGAATGTAGCATCATCAGCAAATAGTACGGACCAACTATTGTGTGCCGCTATATTACTAGGTAAGACATTGATATAAAGGAGAAATACTATAGGTCCCAAGATAGATCCCTGAGGTACTGTTTGGATTTTTAGGAACTGGCTTCTTTTATTTTGACTCTCTACAGACTGAGTTCTGTTGCTCAAATATGAGATAAACATGTCTTGACATGTTCCCCTGATGCCATAATAGTTCATTTTGTTCAGTAACATTGAATGATCGATAGAGTCGAAAGCACAAGTGAGGTCAGTGAAAATACATTGTCTGTTATTCTCAAAACTATCTTCAATGTAATTGCTTAGCGACAGTATAGCATTTGCAATGGAGCCTCCTTTTCTAAAGCCGTATTGTTCAGGTATAAGTGGGAATCGAGGTAAGATGTTAAATCATTGTATATTTTTATCTCTTCTAGTTTTGAAAACACAGGCAGTATGGATATTTGTCTGAAGTTATTTGGGGAAGATGGATCCCATTTTTTGGGCACTGGTAGTACCTTAGCCCTTTTTTTTAAGTTCGAGGAAAGATGCCTTGATGTAGGCAGCAATTTAATATATCTGATAATGAGTCCACACATTTTTTTACGATAAACGAAGATATACCATCAACATCTTCTGTTTTCTTGATGGAATAATTAATAAAATTGATGATGGAAATAATTAATAAAATTTCCGAAAGCTTGGACAACCTTTAAAGAGTTCTTTTTTAAATGCTGCGAAACCCGACTATTTACTGGTTTCTCCGGCTTCTCACACATAGACATATCTAAATGTTCACTTAACCACGTAAGTGTCTCTCCACTTGAAGCTTGCACAAACGATTGAAATTTCCCAGATGATAAAGTGATCCTTTAAGCAAGATATATCGTGTTGCTGACTTTTTTTTATTTTCACGTATATCCAACCATTTGGTTACCGCACAAACAGCGCCTTTTCTTCCGACTGAATTTACAAATATTGAGATTTCAAACTAAAAACTTATTTTTATAAAAAAGAATTATAGCCGATATTACTCAGGAATAGTTTAGCTTTTTATTGGTGAACAAAATGCTAAAATCAGTTCGGTTGTTCCAGAGATTACCCCCTACATACAAACAAATTTTACCTTTTTATAATATTAGTTTAGATATATATATATATTCACAGAAAAAAAAGTAATTTGTATCTATTTCTACGGGTAACCACCCCTAAAAAATATATTCAATATTTAAAAAACGATAATAATTTGTTCTGAATAACAAATCATACAAAAGTAAATAAAAGACTCTCACTTCACTAAATGATTTTCACTAAACTGGGTTTACAAAACCACTACACGTGTTTCGCTATACAATAGCTTTTTCAAGTGGAGATAATACTAACTCATCAATCACGATGTATCTCTTAAACAGTCAAGGCAGGTAATAAAAGGTATATATGAACCTAATTAGGAATACTAAGGATATTTAGGATTATACATTGGGTATTTATTAGGAATGAGGCTAAGTAGAACGGAGATTATATACATGACCTTTTTAATCTTCAGTAAAACAAATTCAACAAAGAATATTTAAGTTGATCTAGTCATTAAGCAAATACTGCGATTTTTTGCATTTATTAATTTCTAAACTTTCTAGAAGATCGAGTTTAAAACCTTTCTTTTCTGTATGTAATATTTCGAAATCGTTAATAAAACAATGTTTTTCAGTCAAGAGGTGAGTAGCAAAAGTTGAATTTGTTTTTCCATTGATGAAACAGTTCCTATGTTCTGATAATAGTTTTTTAAATGTTCTGTCTGTTTGGCCTATGTAAAAACTAACACAAGAGCCACAAGTTAATTTATATTATCCGATTTCTCAGTTTTATCTTTATTGTTTTTAATAAATGTAATTAATATTTGTTTTTAGTGGCGTAACTAAAAGTTAGAGGCCCATGGGAAATTCATGGGATGGGGCCCTCTCTCAATGTAAAGGTCAAACAACGTTGTAGTTTCTTTTTAATAAATCACTATGTAAAGTACGTAGTACATACAAACGCTATTATTATTGTGTGCATTTTTCGTTTATTTTCTAGTAACTTTTAATTTAAAGCGCTCATTGGGTATTGGAATTAAATAACAATTTTGATTTTTAGTAAAGATTTTTATTACAAAAAGTTCTTTTTTCGGGCTTTCTGTTCAGCAAAAGTGTCAATGACAAATCAAATTTTGGGCCATGGAATATTCGATGGATAGAATAGCTAAGTTGCGTAATCTTTCTTGTCCTATAGAATTTCTTAAATAAGTTTTTATTAATTTTAATTTTGAAAATGATCGCTTTGCACTAGCTGTAGTCACAGGACTACTATAGCCCGTGCCACGAAAGAAGTCCCGCGGCGAAAATATTAACTAACAAAAAAATCATAGACAAAACATTTCTTCCATAGTTGACAATGTTTCAACAGCGCCGCATCTACATGTGGCAAGGACTTATCTTGCCCTCACGTGCTGGGGCCCCCTCTGGCCGGGGCCCCCTGGCATTTTGCCCGACTTGTCACCCTATAGTTACGCAACTGTCTGTTTTATATGCGATATTGAAGTTATTTTTACGCAAAAAGGGAGAATTTTTTTCGGTAGGATGGCCTAAATATGTAATAACTTTGAAATTATGTTTTTCGTTTTGAGTAGGAAACACTACTATTATAGCTTTTTTATAAAGCTATCTTGAAAAAATATTATCCATAAGGTTTGGACTATAACCGTTATTAATAGCAATTTGTTTAATTAATGTTAATTCTTTATTGAAATGTTCACTAGTCTGTGGATCATACTATTATATGCGCCTACTTTATGTTGATAGGGGTGAGTCGAAGTACTATGTATTGTAATATGTATAAGAAAGTTTGTGGAAAAGATGAATTTGTTTTTCCAATGATGAAACAGTTCCTATGTTCTGATACTCGTTTTTTAAATGTTCTGCCTGTTTGACCTATGTAAAAACTAGCACAAGAGCCATAAGTTAATTTATATACTCCAGATTTATCCGATTTCTCAGTTTCATCTTTATTGTTCTTAATAAATTTATTTGCGATAATTTTATATGTAGTAGTAGTAGTAACTTTATTTAGCCTTTCGCTATACATTCCAACAATACATATATAATATGTCAATACAAAATTATAATGTTACATTAATATGTTCACTTCTGATAAAATCCTTGACATGATTCTTAAACATATTCAGTGGACTCATCTTCAGTTCGTTTCCTAGTTTATTATATTCCACCACACCTTTGTAGAATACTGAACGCTGTGTCTGGGTTTTCTTTGCTTGCTTCACAACAAAATTATCTTTACCTCTAGTATCATAGTCATGAACAGTTTTGAATTTTACTAATATATTTTTTAAATATTGAGGACATGTGTTTATGTTGATCTTGTGGATGAATACCATAACATTGTACTTTATGAATGATTTGACATCCAACCAGTTCAGGGTGTGTAACATAGATTGAACCGAAGTTCTATAATCACACCGTAATATAACTCTAATGGCTCTATTTTGCATTTTCTGCAATCTCTCTATTTCACTCTGACTTGCCATGTATACAATTGTGGGGCAATAATTGAAATGAGGTAGAATAATTGTGTTATAAATCAACTTCCTAGAATACAATGTCAAATATTTACTCACCCTACGCAAAACACCAATTTTTTTAGCTATTTTACCACAAGTATAATCTATGTGTTTATCGAACTTCAGTTTACAATCAACTATTACCCCCAGATATTTAATTTCATCCACAAGTTCAATTTCTTCATTATAAATTTCAAAATTCAAATGCATAGCTTTCGTTTTTTTGACATTCAATTTCAATTTATTTACCTCTAACCAATCCTTCAAATTCTCTAAATCCTCATTCATATTATTTACAAGAGTGTCCAGTTGTTTTCCTTCCATATAAATAATTGTATCATCAGCAAACAAATGATATTTAGAATTTTGAAATATATGCTGAATGTCATTTATATATAATATAAATAATAATGGTCCCAGTATGCTACCTTGCGGTACTCCCAAGTTAATACCTAATTCATTTGACTCTGTATCTCCTATTTTAACTTTTTGTCTTCTATTATTCAGATAGTCTTTTATCCATTTATATACATTGCCAGTAATACCATATGCCTCTAATTTGCCAAGTAATTTTATTCTGTCAATAGTTTCAAATGCTCTTTTCAGGTCTACAAATATAACTCCTATTATTTTACTCGCATCTTTCCCTTCGTTCCATTCATTTAAAACATATTGTAGTGCTGTTTCACAACTATATTCCTCCCTGAATCCTGACTGATATTCACTTAGTATTTTGTTTTTTTATAACTCCTATTATTTTACTCGCATCTTTCCCTTCGTTCCATTCATTTAAATGTATTGTTTAAGTTGAACATATACAGCTTTTTCAAGGATTTTTTCAATAGCGGTAAAGTATTTATTGGTCGCATATCTTCAGCATTACTGCTGTTTGCAATTTTTTTAATAGGAATTATATTTGAGACTTTGAGTTTGTCAGGAAAAATTCCCTGTTCTAATGAACTATTAATCAGATTTAGTAAAGGATCTGCTATGTTTGTAAAATGATTTTTGAACACAAATGCCCCAATTTCATCGGGACTATTTTTATTCAATAATGTATTGACGATTGTTTCCAATTCGATTTTGGTTAATAGTTTGAATTCAGTAAATTTATTATTGTTGTTATTATTAGACAAATTGAAATTGGTTACATTATTTGGAATGCTACCTACAATATCTTGTGTACTTTTAATATAATATTCATTCAGTCTTTCTATTTTTTTTCCAACTTTTTAAATTTTTTTTTATTTTTTTTTTATAATTTCCCGTCAACCAGATCTCTAGTGCATTTAAATCTTCTAAAACTTATGTCTCTATCTTGAATTGCTTGACGAATATTATCATTGAACCATTCTTTTTTGCACCCCCCTACTGTGATTTCCTTTTTAGGCATAAATTCATTTATTATAGTTTGCAGTTGGTTAGTTAGATTGTTACATCTAACATTCACGCGATATGTCAAACCACTGTAACGAATACTTCATTAACATAGGTTTTAATATGCTGCAAAAAATTACACCTCCCACTAACTTCACGGAAATAATTGCACTGAACAAAAATTCCATGTTCTTGTCACCTATTACTGAAACGGAATTAATAAGACATATTCACACAATTAAAAAACAATAGCTCCCCTGATGAGGATGGCTACACAGCTGAAATAATAAAAGCAAATCACCAACATATTCTAAGTCCTCTTATTCACATAATGAATCTCATCTTACAACCTGGAGTTGTTCCCTCACAGTTTAAGACATCAATCATCACGCCGATTCATAAGAGTGGTGACAAAACAAAGATAAAAATTATAGGCTTGATAAATAATTTCGGAAAAATCTTCGAAAAATGTCCGAAAGAACAACTAGTGAACTTTTTAACGACAAACAATATATTGAGCAAACAACAGTTTGGATTCCAGAAGGGAAAAGCAACAACTGATGCCATGTATGCCGTTATAAATGAAGTAACTAGAAATATGGACATTGATAGGAAATGTATAGCAGTATTCCTAGACCTGGCGAAGGCATTCGACACAGTGAATCATGGTAAACTCATTGATATTCTCTACCGTCATGGAATACGAGGCACTGTGTTAGATGTCTAATCAGCTTCATCAATCGTGATCACCGTTTTTCCTTTATCTGCCAGTGTAAAAACAACTTTATTTTGAATTGTTTTAGTTTTAATTGTTTTGGCTGTTGAAATTTCTCTATTATGTCCAATGTTAGATTTTGATTGTTCTGATTTCAATATGTTGGCTGTGATTTGTTTATTGATATTTGAATTGGAAGTACACTTAAGTGCCATTTCTGTTTCAACACCAACAAGTTCTAGGTTTTGTGTGTTAATAATTGGTTTGAGGTTGTAATTAAATCCTTTTTCTATGAGAGTTTTCTCATTCGGAGAGGATTCACTCAATCAAATTTACAAAAGAAATTGAAATGAATGATTCGATAAACTTCTTAGATTTGACCATAACAAAAATAAACAATAAACATGATTTTTCAATTTTCCACAAACCTTCTTATACAGATATTACAATACATAGTACTTCGACTCACCCCTATCAACATAAAGTAGGTGCATATAATAGTACGATCCACAGACTAGTGAATGTTCTTCTGTCAGAAGAGAACTTCAATAAAGAATTGAAAATAATTGAACAAATTGCATCCAATAACTTTTAGTTGACAGCATTCTATCGAAAAAACTCTATAAAAAGGCAATTCAGGAAGTTTATCCAACTGATTCAAATACCAAATCAAATTTCAGGGTTATTACTTATTTCGGCAAACCTTCAGTGAAAATTTCTAATTATTTGAGACAAAAGATATTAATATTGTTTACAGAACAAATAATACTTTGGGAAAAATTATTAAAAACAACAAAGATCCAAGGAAAAGTCCGAAAAATTTGGAGTATATAAACTAACGTGTGGTACTTGTTCAAGTTTTTACATTCGACAAACAGGTAGAACTTTCAAGCAACGCATATCCGAGCATAGAAATAGTTTTATTAAGGGCAAATCTAATTCAACTTTCGCTAACCTTCTCCTGACTGAAAAGCATTGCTTTGCTAATGAATTTGAACTTTTGCTTGTAGAAAAGAAAGGTCAAAAACTTAATCTCCTAGAGAGCTCAGAGATTAACAAAGACAAGAATTCAAAATATTTATTAAATGACCAGATTAATTTGAATAATTCGTCCCTTTCAAATTTGTTTACTAGATATTGAATAATCTTTGGTCCAATATCACTTAATTACCTAATATCCAACTGACTACCTGCTACTAATATTCATATCGAACGCCAGTAATTGTAATCCAGTTCCACTTGAAAAAGCTATAATATAGCGATACACGTGTCGTGGGTTTTGTAAATCAATTTTGTGAAAATCGTAGTGAAGTGTTTTTAGTTTACTTTAATTAGAAATATTTTTCGACTTTATCAATGCAATTCACCCATCATTTAAATTCACAAAAGAAATGGAAACAGATAATTCTATAAACTTTTTAGACCTAACTTTTCAATTTTCTATAAACCTTCATATACAGACATCACAGTACACAGTATTGCATAATCTGTTTGAAAATCACATTAACAGATTATGCAAAAAACTGTCAAGTTGCTATGCCATAAGAGCGGTTTCCAAGACTCTCGACATTCAGTCAGCAAGAAATACATACTTTACACTGTGTGAGTCTCACTTGCGTTATGAATATGTTTCTGGGGTGCAAGCTCCGAGTATTTAACAAATGCTGTCTGTATTTAAAATACAACAAAGGGCTCTCAGACTTGTATCTCGAGCAGGAGTGCGAGATTCGTGTAGACCGCTTTTTATATCACAAGGAGTTTTGCCATTAGCCTTTCTTTTCATTCTGGAAACTGTCAGCTTGCTGCACAATAAACACAAGGATACCATTATGTCAGAGTCCAACCACGTGACTCGCCTTTCGCATAATATCACTCATCCTATCCCCTCGACAACACAAATCAAAAACTCTGTTCATTACTATGGGAAGAAGATATTCAATCACCTTCCTCTTTCCATCAGAAAAATAAATGGAAACGAAAAGTTTCGTAAAGAGGTGAAAGTGCTACTGCTTCGGAAGGCCTATTACAATTTAAACGAATTCCTCACTGACAGCTTCACAGCTTATTCATAAATTTTCCTTGAATTTTCCTGATTTTTAGTGTATTTGATTGCATTTGATTGCCTTTAAAATCTATTTTGTGGTTCTGCTTTGCAGATTTTCTAAGTATATATGTTATTTTATACTATGATTTAAATGTAGCCTTAAGTAGCTCTTTCGACTGGACTTATGTTCTCTGAAAATAAATCATTTCTTTCTTATATATAAAACGCACGTATTGTTTTTGAATTTTGTTTTTAAATTTTTGTTTTTAAATTTTATAATATGATGAGTTAGTATAGTATTTCTAATCCCAATTGGACCGACATAAAAAATTTCGAGAAGGAATTCTCTTCCACACGACAGAACTTTTTTATGATTGTACCAGGAACACTTTGAAAGTAAAAACACTGAGTATATACATTTCCCATTTGCCGGGCAGTGCATATGAACATTCCTCGTAGTGCTCTTATTTTTATTGCCGTTCCAATTGGGATTAGAATAACTATACTACCTTGTTTGTATGTATCTTATGCTATGTCTTAGTTTTAGGTAAGCTTTGTCGACAGAATTAATGTTCTATGACAATAAAGCATTTCTGATTCAGTATAGCAACGCATCCATATCAACATAAATTAGCCGCATATAACAGTATGATACATAGATTAATTAATATTCCATTTTCAGAAGACAATTTCAATAAAGAATTGAATATAATTAAACAAATTGCTATTAATAGTTTTCAAAAAAACTTTATAAAAAATCTATAAGAGAAGTGTTTTCTACTCAAAACTAAAAATATAATTTCAAAGTTATTACATATTTAGGCCATCCTTCCGAAAAAATTTCTACCTTTTTGGGTAAAAATAAAATTATTATCGCATATAAAACAGATAATAATTTAAGTAAATTTATTAAGAACAATAAAGATAAAAGTGAGAAATCGGATAAATCTGAAGTATATAAATTAACTTATGGCTCTTGTGCTAGTTTTTACATAGGGCAAACAGGCAGAACATTTGAAAAACTAGTATCAGAATATAGGAACTGTTTCATCAATGGAAAAACAAATTCATCTTTTGCCTCTTGACTAAAAAACGTTGCTTTGTTAACGATTTCGAAATATTACATACAGAAAAGAAAGGTTATAAACTCGACCTTCCAGATATTAATAAATGCAAATTTGCTTAATGACCAGATCAACTTAAATATCATTTGTTGAATTTGTTTTACTGAAGATTAAACAGATCATGTATATAATCTCCGTTCGACTTAGCCTCATTCCTATTAAATACCTAATGGATAATCCTTAATATTCCTAATTAGATTCATATATACCTGCTACTACCTGCCTTGACTATTTAACGTCATACATCGTGATTGATGAGTAGTATTATCGCCACTTATAAGAGCGAAACTCGTGACGTGGTTTTGTAAACCCAGTTTAGTTAAAATCATTTAGTGAAGTGAGTGTGTTTTGTTTACTTCAATATGGATTTTCATCAAGTATCGGTTGCATCAATTCAATAAATCGTACAAAAATGGAATTGAAGTTTTGCGAATTGCTTGCTTCAAAGGGTTAATGACTCTTTATGTGCTTTTTGTAAATATTCCTACTTACTGTGAGGGTTCCTTTGGATTATTAAATAAATAAAATGTATTACAAGATCGTGATCCTTTCTTGTATGATGGTTTTATTGAAAACATTCTCGTAATTTCTTTAATTTTTTTCAGAATCTGAAACATGGCCTCAACAAAATATAGAAGAGGATAGAACTGCTGTGACATTGTTGAATCATGAGAGAGCTCATTCAGCTGAAAAACCATTTCAATGCCAAATTTGCCCAAAATCGTATTCTCGAAAGTCACATCTTAGTGAACACGAGAGAATTCATACGGGGGAAAAACTATTTCATTGCAAAATTTGTCCAAAATTCTTTTCTCAAATGAGACATCTTACGGAACACGAGAGAGGTCATACGGGGGAAAAACCATTCCAATGCAAAATTTGTCTAAGATTCTTTAGCAGGAAGGGAGTTCTTACGAAACATGAGAGAACTCATACAGGTGAAAAACCATTTCAGTGCAAAATATGTCCTAAGTCGTTTAACCAAAAGTCGGATCTTACGAGACACGGGAGAGTTCATACAGGGGAAAAACCATTTCAATCCAATTTTGGTCAAAAATCTTTTAAGCAGAAGGCAGAACTCACGAATCACGAGAGAATTCATACTGGGGAAAAACCATTTCGATGCAAAGTTTGTTCAAAAAGATTTGCAGTTAAAAGATTAATGTTTCTTCATGAGAGAAATCATACAGTTGAAAGACCATTTCAATGCAATTTTTGTTCAAAATCTTTTAACCAGAAGGCAGAACTTACGAAACATGAGATAATTCATACAGGGAAAAAAAAATCAATGCAAAATTTGTCTGAAATCGTTTAGCCAAAAAGCACCATTGTTATATTATGAGAGAAGCCATAGGAACGAAAAGCACATTGGGTTTCATGAGAAAATGTTGTCAGAGTGGTTTGTTATGAAAACCAATTTGTGGGTGCATGAGAGAACTCATTGCAAAATTCCTTAATAATAATTTTCTCAATGACCAGTTTATACTACATTTCTGATGTGAATACCTTTCTAGAAAAACTTGAAACTCTTTTATCCAACTTGCCCCCTAATGCTCACATCATATTAGCCGGCGATGTTAATGTAAACTTTGCTGAATACTCCCTAGCTAGAGAAAATGTAAGGAATTTGTTGTCTATCAAACAATCTCCTACTATAATTGAATTTAGATAGACATAGTATTAGTTGTTGTACTATTCCTGCAGGTATCTCTGATCATGACGCAGTATTTTTCCAGTCCATCAGCTTCAATATTAAACCTCAAAAAAAGAGATTTAGTGCAAAAAATTTCATAAAATTGCAGGAGAAATGTCAACAGATACCATGGAACACTCAAATATTCTGAGGAACCTATCAATACATTTCATAATTTTAAAAGAAAAAAAAAAAAAAAAGGCATCAAAACATCTGCACGAAACTTGAGGTCGTTACATACCATAAGAAAACAAGTACAAAATGATTTTTTAAAAACATATTTCAATGCTTACAAACGTATATATATATATATATATATATATATATATATATATATATATATTTGTGGCTTGTTTTTCTTGGGTTTTAGGTACGTGGATCTGACTTTCATAAATTAATTACAACTTTGTTCTGGTATAACATCTGTAATTCAGTTTCTACGTTTCGACGGGTGGATCCTCGTCTTCATCAGGATTAAAAACATTACAACTCTACAAGGTAAAAACAATGAGTAATTAAAATTGTACAAATTAAAAACAAATAATAATTACGGTTATTAAAAATGTTAATGCCGTACCTTCAAACATAGTATTCGTTTGGAACTTCTTGGTTTGTTATGGTTTTTCGTTTTATATCCATAATAAGGTAGTGGTTGAGTTGTTTACTTTACGATCTGCTGATATTAATTAGTTGCGCATGTGTAAGGTGGAAATGATTTATGGAGAGATAGTGTTGGGGACATCTGTGTGAAATGTTTCGAATTGCATATTTTATTTGGTTAGGGAGCTATGTTGTTTTCGAGGGATTGTGTGCTCGGCTTGGATAGGTGGCGTTACTGTTTTCATATTAGATTGTAATAGATGCTGTTCAAGTCGGCGATATCAGTTTTATCGTTTACGCAGTTGGAAGTGTTTTTGATGTGAATCATCTAAAAAATTTCTCTCTTTTTTTATATATATATATATATATATATATATATATTTACCTTACTCGAGACTAGCAGTAGGTCAGAACTCACCCAATCACGACGGAATTAAATATTATAATAAAATAATGAACATTGTAAAAGCTACCACAGAAATGTCTTCCAGAAACAAATTGAAAATGTTCTTAATTGAAAATGCATTTTATAGCACTGAGGAATTCTTCAATTTCTGAAATCTTTACATAGATACTTCATCTATACTTAATTGATATGTATTTTATTTTGTAGTTTGTCTTTTAGTTCAGTTTAAGGTCTTGGACTAGTCTGACATGTTTATACATTTTTTATATATTTATACTGGATGTGTAATCTTGATTGATGTTAATAAATTGTATTGTATATATATATATATATATATATATATATATATATATATATATTTATATATATATATTTATATATATATATATATATACAGGGTGTCCCAAAACTCAACGTCATCCTTTGAAGGGCTGATAGTCCAGCTCATGACTGACCAGAATATCACAAGATATTGGCACTTTTATGAATTTCGTGAAAATCGAAAACTTTGATCAGTATTTTGAGTGCCGCAGGTACAAAACTTCATAGTTTAAGATTCAAATTTTTGTTATGCAACCCTGAATAACCCTCCTATTGATTACAGTCCAGAATAAAATGATTGCTACCATACCTGGGTAGAAAAAAAAAGTATTTGTCTGATTCAAGAGTTAATTCATTTTATTAGCTCACTTAGACTCTTCATACTGTGTACAATATGACTACGCTGACCTGGCACATTATGTTAAAAAATTGCATATTCAGTGTAGTTTTTGATATGGTATAACATTCTTCATCTTTCACTAGGAGCCTATTTTGAAATTATTTCAATAATGAGTCTGCGTGGCTTGCAGCGACTCTATTCGATGTGCATTGATGTTTTGCGTAGTATAAACCTACCGTTGCACGACGAATGATGGTAACGTCATGTGACATGAGTTGCAGGGACATTTATTTGGCAGTATATCATGCTACCTCGTTTGCTGTGTATCGTAGTTCATATTGTTCTAGTACACATTATAACGGTTTTTGTTTGTTGGACTCGTGTCTGTGTAGTGATTTGTATTGATTGTATTAGACTTGCCTTCTTCTGGACTCTTGTTTGTGTTACGCGTTGAAGGTGAATTACTACTTATTATGCCGTACCAGTATACGTCTCAGGAATACGCTAACATGCATTACATTTATGGGGAATGCAGAGGCAATGGTGCTGCTGCAGCTAATCTCTATCGAGAAAGATACCCATATGCTTTGAGACACCCTGATCATCGCGTGTTCCTAAATATTCATCAAGCGTATGCGGAAGGTAGAATGCCTCAATCATTCGCGCTGGGACTGGAAGGAATTACGATGACGCAGTCTTACAAGAGATTGAAAATGATCCGACTACTTCGGCGCGAGCAATTGAAAGCCGTACAGGAATACCTAAATCCACTGTAAACAGAACTACATGAAGGTATCAGTACCACCCATATCACGTGCAACGTGTGCAAAAGTTGCTTTCTCGTGACTTTGCAAAACGTGTCCAGTTTTGCCAAAGGATGCTGCAGAAACATAGAGAAGACCCAGAGTTCATAGATAACATTTTATGGACAGATGAAAGCACATTCTCAAAATATGGCTTCATGAACATGCACAATTTTCATACGTATGCTCTTGAAAACCCACAAGCAATGCGAGAACAAAAGTCACAATATCGCTTCAAAGTAAATCTATGGAACGGCATCTGGAAAGGTACAATAATTGGCCCTTTTGAATTACCTGACATTCTAAACAGGGAAATTTATCGCGATTTTTTAGAAAACGAACTGCCTACTCTTTTAGAAGATGTACCTTTGGCAATACGCAAGGCAATGTGGTTCCAAAATGACGGCTGTCCAGCTCATTACGCATGACCAGTGATAAATTATTTGGATCAAACTTATCCACAGAGATGGATTTAAACCCGCTAGATTTTTTTCTACTGGGGTTGCATAAAGGAGAAGGTCTATGCAAGCAAACCCAGTAAATGATGAACATGACTTGAGACGTCGTATTAATGAAGCAGCTTTCCAAATAAGTGCCGAAAGAAGTACAAGACGAATAAAAAGATCGTTTTTAAAAAGATGCCACGCTTGCATTCGACTTGGTGGCAGGCAATTTGAACACATTCTTTATTTTTTTTTTGTCTTTTGTTTAGTTGCCAATAAATACCTGTCACTCCAATTTACCAAGTGTTTTCATTCGAATTCCTAATTATTGAAATAATTTCACAATGAGCTCGTATTGCAGTAAACTAGGAATATCTTTTTTCCTCAAGTGGAAGATAGTGAATGTTGTATTATGTCTAAAACTTCACCAAATGAGCAATTTTTTAAAATAACTTGCCAGGCTCTCGTGATGATTTTCTCTATAGTATGAAGAGTCTAAGTAAGCTAATAAAATAAATTAACTCCTGAATCGGGCAACCCTGTTTTTTTTCTCCAAAGCTATTGCGCCAATATTTTTATTTTGGATTGTAATCAACAGAAGGGTTATTACAGGTTGCATAACAAAAATTAGAATCTTAAACTATGAAGTTTTCTACCTGCAGCACTCAAAATACTGATCAAAGGTTTCAATTTTCACGAAATTCATAAAAGTGCCAATATCTCCAAAACTATAAATATTTTACCAAGGTCATATTGTGATATTCTGGTCAGTCATGAGCTGGACTATCAGCCCTCCAAAGGATGACGTTGAGTTTTGGGACACCCTTATAAAATTAAAAAGATTAAAAATTTTAAAACCAAATAAACAAGAGAATTGAATGACAGATAAATGAACTAAGAGGAAAAAATAAATCACAACCAATAAATATTGAAATTGACCCTGATATTTTAAATAACTTCTATTGCTCCATAGGCCAAACTCACATCCACTCTTAATTCACAGGTTGACTCTCTAGACTATATGAAGTATGTTAGCATTGCACAAAATTTTCACCTTGAAGATACTGACATATTTGAGCTGAAAGAGTTTATCAATGAAATAAGAGCTCATCGGGTATGGATGGCCTATCTGTAAAAAAAATTCAAAGTCTACCTGACCATGTCCTACTCTCCCTAGCTGAGGCAATTAACAGCTCCTTCAGAATGGGACAGTTCGCTTCCTGATTGAAACAAGCCGTTGTAATTTCCTTGTAGAAAGGTGGTGACCTCAGATTAATAAATAATACTTATTGATCTGAGGTGGTGACTCAGATGATCCCTCGAATTTTCGCCCAATTTCACTATTATCAACATAATCCAAAATAATAGAAAAACTAGTTAAAAGAAGAATGATGGTTCACCTTACCAGAAATGACATATTAAGCCATGCCCAATATGGATTTCAAAACTCAAAAAGCACAAATGATGCTATTTTCACTCAACTAGAAAATACATTTACTACTTTGAATAATGGAGAAACCATAGCGGCCGTATTCTGCGAACTACAATCTTACGGTTTCCGAAATTCCAAATTAAACTGGTTCCGCACGTATTTGTCAGAAAGGAGTCAAGTAGTAAAAATACAGGAAAACTACTCTAACAGTGGCAAAGTCGCAATGGGCGTTCCACAAGGGTCGGTTCTAGATCCTATTCTATTCTTATTGTATCTAAATGAACTAGCCGCCATTCGCATTCCAGATGACAGACACTACCATCCTATGGCATAGCAAAGACATAAATCACTTGAAAGAATCAATTGCTCTCGATCTAGAAAAAATTAAGTAGTGGTGTGACTCCAATCGATTCTGTTTCAATTGACAGGGTGCGTGCGAGTAGACACTCCCAAAACTTATATTATAAAAGACTGACAATTTTTGATCAAAAAGTGTATTATAAATAATGTGATACTGTGTAATACCTTTGGATTGATCCATTACACTACCTAGATTAAAATCCTAAGATTTCAAAATAACATTTTCGAGAAAAAGTAAAAATTCGAAAGTGAGGTTATGTCGTCCACATGCTGTAAATGCAACAATAATATAAATTTCGACAACGAAATATATAAATTAACATGTGATTCCTGTGGTGGATATCTCCATGAAAAATGTTCTGGCCTATCAGCCACTGAACTGCGCTGCATACCTTTGAAAACAAGAACCCTGATGCTACTATGCGAGGGATGTCGAGGCAGTCTGAAATCAATTCCTAAGATGTTGAAAGTCATGGACGAGATGCAGTCCCTATTAGCAGCGATGTACAAAGAAATTAAGGAAGCAAAAGGAAAAAGAGTGATTGTGGAAGATGATGAGGGGGTCTTATCAGAAGTGGAGGATAGGATTACACGTTCAAAGAATGTGATATTTTATAATATTCATGAATCACCATCAACTACAATCGGTGACAAAGTAAAGGATGATTCCAAAAAGGTTAACGACTTACTGGGTAACTGTCAGCTAGATTACCACATATCAAAAATTATTAGACTAGGAAAAATCAGCACACCAGGTAAACCTCGTCCACTCAAGGTGGTGTTTAATGACTCCGAAACCGCCAAACAAGTTTTAAGAAGTAGAAAGCAAATCGACCGTAATGACATTAAAATTGCAAATTATTTAACAGTCAAACAAAGAGATCACTTGAAGTCACTGCGATCTGAGCTGTCAGATAGACAAAGTAAGGGGAAAGCTGATCTAACTATCAAATATATTAGAGGTGTACCTAAAATTGTTGAATAAAAAAACTGAATACTCAAGAAATATCATTTTACTATCAAAATGTTGGCGGAATAAGAACAAAACTCGAGAATCTACAAATGAGTACTCTGTGTTGTGATTATAACGTCATATTACTTACAGAAACATGGTTAAATAGTGATATTTCTGATGGAATTGGGAAAAAAAACAAGAAATTCAAATAAGACCCGAGGTGGAGGCGTTATGATCGCTATTACAAAGAACTTTCAGTCTAAGCTTGTTAGATCATTTAATGATAACTTTTATGAAGAATTGTATGTTGAACTCAGAAGTGAAAATAATAACTATATTATTGGTTGTATTTATATTCCTCCTAATTTTAATGCTGATATTATACCAAGCTCACTGTGCATCAGTAGAAGATCTTTGTTCCAAATATGTCAATCACAAATTCTTGGTAGGTGGAGATTACAATGTGCCTGATACCGTATGGGATAATGACCATCTGGGTTTCTTGCAGTTTTATCAAGTGAATTTCATAGTGAACAGTAGAGTCACATTGTTAGATTTGATTTCCCAAATTCATGACGTGATTGTTTCTCCCGCTGTCGATCCTCTTTTTGGAGACACTATTCATCACACTGCAATTTCTTTTCTAGTCAAAGATGGTTATATCAATAAGTCTCTTCCAATGAGTCATTACTATTACGACTTCAAAAATGCTAATTATATGGCTATTAATGATTTTTTGTCAACATTCAACTGGAATAATATTTTTAAGAATTTAGATGCCAATACAGCAACACATGAATTTTATAAGATTATTCAACAAGCGATTGACATATTTGTTCCATTGAAACTATTTAGGCCATCTAATTTCCCAAAATGGTTCTCACCAGAACTGAAACAGATGATCATAGAAAAAAAGCGAATTCATAAAAATTACAAGACTCAGCATCGTAATGAAGATTATATGAACTTCACACAATTGAGATCACAATGTAAAATTCTTACAAAAGTCTGCTATGACATCTACTTGAAAGATATTGAGAATAATTTAATTAGTGAGCCTAAATGTTTCCGGAAATTTGTCAGTGATAAGAAAAACAGCAGTAATATGCCTGAAACAATGACTTATGAAGACGTCATGTCTACTGATATGTCTAGTACAGTAGACTTGTTTGCCAAGTTTTTTTCCACAGTATACATAGAATCGGATCCGAATCCTACTCAATTTTCGTATGAAAAAAACAATAGATTTATCAACTTGTACATTTGAATTATCAAGCATATTTGAAGCTATATGTAAATTAAAATCAAAATTTTAGAGTGGCCCTGATGGTATTCCTTCTTTCTTTATAAAACAGTGTGTATTTTCTCTGTCAACTCCTCTTTTCATTTTATTCAATAAATCACTGACTAGTGGCTCATTCCCTGACCTTTGGAAAGAAAGCTTCATTTGTCATATTTTTAAAAGTGGCTCGAAAGAAAAAGTTCCAAACTATAGGGGAGTATGCATTCAATCAGCTATTCCTAAAGTCTTAGATTGCCTTGTTGCAAAAATATTAACGAATGTTTGTAGACCTCTGATAATGCCTGAGCAACACAGATTTACATCTGGACGATCCACAGTATCAAACTTATTGTATTATCAGCACTACATAACTCAAGCATTTGAAAGGTCTGTGCAGGTAGATGCTATCTACACAGACTTCTCAAAAGCTTTTGATAGGGTCAATCATAACTTACTGATTAAAAAATTATTTGCTATTGGTATCTCTGGTAATATGCTAGAATGGATAAGCAGTTATCTAACTGGTCGTTCTCAATAAGTTAGAGTAAATAGTACAGTTTCAGAACCTCTTTGGTGAAATCAGGTATACCACAGGGATCCCACTGCAGGCCTTTGTTGTTCTGCCTCTTTATAAATGACATTAATTCTAATATTAATAATTCAAAATTCCTACTATTTGCCGACGATCTGAAAATTTTCAAGGTCATAGAGTGTGTTTATGGTGCCAATCTTCTTCAGAGTGATATAAATTGCATTTCCGATTGGTATGAAGCAAACTGCCTCCATCTCAATACGAAGAAATGCTACTCAATGGTATTTAGTAGATCTCGTTCACCTGTTAATTTTGATTACTTCTTAAATAATGAGATTTTGGAATGTAAACCAGAGTGTAAGGATTTGGGTATATTGTTAGATAGCAAGCTTTGTTTCAACAACCATGTGAACTCGATATCTATAAAAGCTTTAAAAATGCTTGGATTTATTGTGAGATCGCCAACTAACCTTTCTCCTTTCATCACAAAAATTGTATATTGCTCTTTAGTACGATCTATCGTAGAGTATAACACTATAATCTGGAGTCCCTACTACATTAAATATACACAAGTAGAAAATGTGCAAAATCAATTTCTAAGGACCATGGCTTTCAAACTAGGCCTAGTTGTAGGCGAATATAACTACAGGGAAGTGATGAATATATTATCTTTATCAAGTCTGGATGATAGACGAATAATTACATCATTAGTTTATCTTTACAAAATAATTTCTGGTATTAATGATTGTCCAGAAATTCTCTCCCTCATATCTTTCAACGTTCCACGTAGGTCCACTAGACAAATAAAATTATTCGTTACACCATATCATTCAACTAACTGTTACAACTCTCCTATATCGAAAATGTTAAGACTGGCAAATAACTATTGTGATAAAATTGATTTCTTCTGTGATACTCCAAATATTTTCAAGAATCAAGTCTCTCGCGCATTGCTCATTTGAATGTAGTTCATATTGTTAATTGCTAATTATGTTTATTGTCATCATTGTCCTATATATTGCATATATCTAGATCAAAAAAATAATTCAATTTACATAATGTTATAATAATAGTATAAGTAGTATAATTGTAGTAGTATAGTAGTATAGAATAAGATTTAATTGTATAAAATTATTGTAAACAAAATTGGGGTTCACCCGTATAGAGATAAATAAATAAATTAAAAAAAAAAACAAATCTAGTCACCTTTAAGTTTGATTTCAGTAATTTGTACTTAGATAACCAGATTATAACAAATAAGCCACAAACTAACTCTCTAGGTCTAATTATAGACAACAAGCTAACATTTGATGAGCATGTAACGACCTTGAGCAAGAAGTTAGCCTCTAGCTGCTTTGCAATAAAAATTGTTTCAAGGGAATTAAACTTAGCCTCAGCTAGGATGGTCTACTTTTCTCTAGTTGAGTCTGAAATTGTTGGTTCTTTTTGTGTATTTGGGAGAGTCATAATATGTAGGGAGTCTACAAGAGTCCTTATAATTTGAATTTGCCACTATCCTAATTGCTCGTTTTTGCATCAGAAAAACCCGATTTGAAGATGGGGAGTTGCCCCATGGATATGTACCATATGATAGGTGCAGATTGAAAAGAGTGAAATAGGCTATGTTCTCTAGTACTTCTGTAAGAGCTGATCTGCATCAATAGAAAAGTTTATGTCGACAATTTTTTACACATAGCTTCAATATGATTTGAGAATTTTAATAATAATAATAATAATCTTTATTTGAAAAAACAACCAAGTACAAGAAGTTACACCTGTAAAAGGTGGTAGAAACAAACGGGCGTCAAAAAACACATTGAAGGTCACTAAGACCATCACAAAACATATATAAACAATATGTAGGTACACAAAAACAAACAGACTACAAAATATATTCTAGGTGTGCTTCTAAGTAATCCCTTATGGAGTAAGGCTCCAGGTTTATTAGGAGTTTCCAAATTTCTTTTTTAAAATCATTTGGAGATTAAAGTGATTTTATTCTTTCTGGTAGCTTATTGAAAAATTTGATGGAATTATACAAAGAATTTTTTTCGGTTACGGTCAACCTATGTACAGGATAATTATAATTTATATTTCTGGTCTTATAGCTAATATGGGATTTATAATCAGAAAAAAGGTGCCTATTCTTAGTGAGAAACAAAAGACACTCTTGAATATACACAGCAACAATTGTTAATATATTAGCTGAACGAAACTTAGCCTCATGATCCTCTATAATTTAGTTTAAACATAATTCTGACAACCCTTTTCTGAATAATAAATAGGTGCTGTAATGAAGTACTTCCGCCATAGAACAATATACCATACCCAAAAATAGCTTCAAAGTTTGCATGATACACAACTTTAAGTATATAAAAACTCAAATGCTTTGATAGTATTCTTAATGCATAACATGTGTTACATAATTTACCGACTAGCTCATTTATATGTACACTCCAATTTAGATATCGGTCGATATGGATTCCTAAGAATTTGGTACTAGGTGCTATTTCTAAGTTTTTGTTGTTTAACTGAAAGTTACTAGGCACTGCCTGGCTTGCATGTCCAGTTGTAAACATAACTACATTAGTCTTTTCTTCATTTACAACCTGTTTATTTTCGGAGAACCAGTTGTTTATCTTATTAAACATCAAGTTGGAGTTGTCTAATATACGTTCAACCGTTCGTCCTTCAATCAGAATATTCGTATCATCAGCATAGTTTACCATTTTACAGTCAGAGTATGGTGTCAGTACATCGCACAGATCATTAAGATATACTATGAAAAGTATTGGGCCTGAGGCACACCTATATCTATGTCAGTTACTTGTGATAACGCATTTATATTATCTTTCTGTACTCCTACTTTTTGCTTTCTATTACTAAGGTATGATTTGAACCAATCTAAAGGCTTACCTCGAACCCCGTAAGTCTCAAGTTTATCCAGTAATATCTTGTGGTCTAAGCAGTCATACGCCTTTGATAAGTATAATGAAAGTCCTAGAGCTACATTCTTGTTTTCTAAGGCATTCAGTATATGCTGGACAAACTTGAACACAGCCGTTGTTGTAGATCTGCCCTTTCGATACCCATGTTGGGCATCACTCGGTAATTCGTTCGTAACTAAGAAATTTATTAGCCGATTGCACATTGCTGTTTTGAAAAGTTTTTAAAAGGCTTATTGGTCTGTAATTGCATATTTCATTTGGATCACTCTTCTTTTTGTAAATAGGTTTTACTATTGCAATTTTCAGCTTTTCAGGAAAAATGCCATATGGCAAAAAATTATTCAAAATGTACGTTAAAACTTTCGATATATGTGTAACACTTAATTTTATTATTCGAGTTGAAATTTGATCGTCACCACTACTCATCTTATTTTTAAAATTCTTCACAATCTCTACTACTTCTTGTTCCATGATTGGTTCTACAAACATAGATTTACTGTTCCATCTAACTTTATTTACAAAATGTATGTTTTGTGCATCTATTTTTTCTTTTAGATTTTTAATTGTATCCGTTAGAAAGCAACTATACTCTTCAGCAATATCTTTTGCATTACCTTCCTTTTCAATACCATTTTCAGATTTACTAGTACCCTTAATATCCCGTACAATATTCCACATAGTCTTCGATTTATTGTCAGAAATTTCAATTTCATTCTGATATTGTTTAGATCTACTTTTTATTAATTTTTTGTGATATTCCTTTTTGGTTTGTGTATATTGTTCATAATAGCGTTTATCTATTGTTCTCATTGTGAACAGAATATCTAGGCGATTCTTACACTCTTTTACTATAGGATCATCGATTAGATTACTTTTTTTCATATTTTGTTTGATCTTCCTAACAGGAAAGGCTTTGTTGAATTCTTCAAGGAACATATCTACAAAAAGATCCCACTGTTCATTCACTTGCATTTCATGTATTCTATATATTCTATCCCAAACTATGTTTTCCAAGTGTGTCATGGAATTATAAATGTTTTGTTGTGAAAAAATCCTTTTATACATTGACTTGCTTTTAGTCTCGTTTTGCCAATGAATTTTGACTATTTGAGTTGAGTGATCTGAAATATGAGTGTGCAGGACTTCTCCTTTAACATTATCAAGATTTGTTAAAAAATTATCAATGCACGATTTTGTGTTTCTTGTTATCCGAGTATGTTCCTTGATTACATGAAAAATATTGAAAGAGTTTATCAGCTCAACTAGTAACCATTTTTTGTTTTGCAGAAAATCTACATTAAAATCACCTGCAATTACAATATCACATGTATCGTTATTGAAAACATTTAAGAGGTAGAAAAACTTGAAAATTACCATTAGGTGGTCTATACATAGATACTATAACTATACCTTTATTCAGATCAATTTCTATAGCTGAGCACTCAAAATGATTTTCTACAGACATTGACACAATGTCTTTCCTTTCTTTGCCTTTTATACCTTTTTTCACATATATTGCACTTCCTTCATGTCTTCTGACACCTTTTCTGCAGAAAGCGGATTTCAGTTGGTAGCCTTGTATCACATGTAAGTGCAGTTTATCTTCATCTTTCCAGTGCTCAGTCATGCATATAACTTGGCAATTGCTTATTTTATTCAACACGGCAACAAGACCATCTAGCCCGGTTCCAATAGACTGAATGTTTTGATGGAGTATGGTAAAGATATTGTTATATTGTTCTTGTTTGATAGGGTCTATAGAGATTGGTTTAAAAAATCCTCGCCTCTTCTATGATATTGGTTGTACTTCCTGAAATCAAAACGCCTGAAAGCTACTGATTTTGGCCAGTTAGATGGCTTATATATTTCATCTTTTAAGTCAACGTCAATTCCAAACATGAAGGACTTGTTTTGTGTTTCTTCTGCTGGAAGTTCCTTGATGACAACATCTGCATTAGCAAGCTGAGGTTTACCCTTAATGTAGGTTCTGATTTGTTCACAGGTAATATGCCTTTTAATTCGATATAAGTATAACCACACTTTCCGTTGGACGCCAAAATCATCCTCACTCTCATTTTCTCCATAAGTTTTCTTGGTATGTTTGTACCTCACTGTTTTGAAATCATTTTCTGGCTTATTGAGATCATTCTGCAGGTCAATCAGTTCAGACATTTTTTTTGCCTGTACATCTTGCAAACAGTTACTGTAGAGTGGTTTATAGGGAACTTTTTCGTTTTCTGAAAATCCTGTGCCTACTGAAATACGTGGCAACTCTGTTTGTACGTGGCAACTCTGTTTGTTTGCCTTTGTTTACATTTGGTACAGTCATTCTGGGTACAGCTGAGAGTTTTTTGCTGCCTGCTTTATCAGTGATGTTTTTTCTTATCTCCTCACCTTTTTGGTTGTCTAGTTTTTCTATCAATAGGTTATTGTTTTGTTCTAATAATTTATTATTGCCTAATAAAATATTATACTTTTCTTCCATTTGGCTTATAATTCTATTTAGCATATTAATTTCCATGATCAACTTTGATGGCCTCTGTTTGGTTTTGATCTTCTTGTAGATGACAAACTGAGCAGATAATTCGTGTCACATATCTTAATACATTGGAGTTTGTTTCTTGCAGCACATGAAAAATGGAAAACATTGCCACATTTAACACATATTAGGGATTCACTGCCCTTACTTTGACAGCATTTAAATGTTTTTTCATTGAATATTTCATCATTTACTAGGCAGAGCCAAGGAGTTTAACTGGTTGCTCATGGGTAACAACATTTTTGTTGAGAGAATAATAGATTTAGTTTTGTTTTTGTTACATTTTAGGGTATTTGGAGTTAGCCACTGCTTGATTTCGAGAAAGATATGAGCTGATATTTGATTCAAATCATTCTGCTTACTGTTTGAGTGATAAAAAGTTGCATTGTCAGAAAACAATATGTTGTTGGTAAAGTTCAAATGATCAAATATATCTTTTATATAGATAATAAATAGGAGTGGACCTAATACAGATCCCTGTGGTACCCCATGCTCGATTTAAGCAGTATATTAACTTTTATTATTATTGTATACTGACATGTGCCTTTTGATAGGTATGATTTGAAGAAATCTAAAGCCGGGATCCAACGGCGCGTGGAGTGACAATCTCCGTGCCAAACTTGCCAGTTCACGCGCCTTGGGATAGGGCAGGCTTGGCGATCTTCGGTCGGCGCGGAGAGTCCCGTCGTTTGTCGGTAGATGAACACGGTTCAAAGGAGCTCGGACATGTGTATCCGATCCAACGACGCGGCTAGGAGCGCGGTACTGTCAGTGCCGTGATATATAACTTTCACCATGGAGTGGGCGAACGAAGTGGAATTTTTAAGCCGATCTGATTATTTGGAACCCATGAGATCTAAACCATAAAAACAGGAATTTAGTTCATGATGCCTGGAAGCGAATTGAAGAGCAAATTGATTGCAATCAAAACAAATTATTCACATGTTTAACGCCAACACTGCCGGCTTAAAACAGACTACAACCGTTGCGTGTCCAAGTCTGGAACCGCGATCCTACAGGCGCCGTGGGAACGTACCGACACATTTCGACGCGCCAACCTTGACACTCAACCCAGGATTGCCACTCCACGCGTTGTTGGATCCCGGCTTAAGGCTACTCCTCGGTTACCATAGTGCCCCAGCTTATCAAATAATACTTGATGTGACATGCAGTCAAATGCTTTGCTTAGATCTGTTAGTGTTGCACATGTGTAATTTCCGTTTTCAAAACCAACCACAATATCCCTTATCATCTAATAGATCGCCTCAATAGTGGAATGACTTTTACGAAATCCAAATTGTCTTGGACTTAGGAGTTTATTTATCTCAAAAGACCTGAATAATCTATTTTTGACAATATATTAAATTTTTTGACATAGGTAATTGGTATGATAGAAATGGGAAAGGCAACTGCCAAACTTTAGCGCCACTATAGCACGTCCTGAACGAGGGTGATCTCATACCGTGCGGAACACACAATCATCAAAGTCGAATTTTCTGATCAGTCATAACAGAAAGAATATTAAATAGTGTGTTATGATTGGCTCAGAGATTTGACTTGGCATTTCAGGACTTCCCATAACCGTCTGAAAGTACTCTGAATAGTTGAGTTCTTTCATTTGTATGCGAAGTGTAGCACCGAGTTACCGTGAAAGAGATACATATTATATATGTATATATATATCTCTACAATACTGACAATGGATACGTTTACCTTTGTTTACTACTCTTCAATCAATATTGGTCCTACACTTTTGCAAACGAAAGTGCGTTTTGTTTTTTATCAAATAACAAATAAATACACTTTTATCTCAAAATAAGATAGTCTAGTTCTACCTAGCTATAAATATAATGTGTTGTGCTTATCGGTGTACCGCTCAAGGAACTCATTTCTTTCCAAAAGATGCAGCAAGGGCGCAATCAGTGGGAAATATATTTAATGCGAGATGGCTTCCAGTAGATAGCTCACCTTTCAATCAATTCCTTTTTTTTCCTGTAACCTTGGCCCCTCTACTTCTGAGACTATTCTTCAATTCATCTATTCTCAAATGACCAATTTCATTTGCTGCAAAACTCATTATCAAAACCAAATTGAATCATGTAAATAGTAAACGCCTCAACCCTCGTCTCCTACAGTACTAAACAAACACAGAATTGACATTTGTCAATTGACATGTCAATTTGACACGAACGGGACGTAATGTGATGGCGCCATCTGAGCCAAGCTTTGCGTTGCATCTCCAATTGGCCTGAAATTTTCAGGTGATTCAGTGTCCCCACTCTTGAAAATAGGTATAACTTTGGATAGATTGGAAATATCCTGGAAAACTCCTTGAAGGAAACATCTTGCAAAGCTCAGTAAGTGGTTCAGCAATTTTGTTTTTGATTTCCTCAATTATTTGACTGTTTAGATCAAACATGTCAAAACATTGTGTTTTTTAAGTCATTTATAACTTCGATAAGTTCATTTGGGGTAGTGGGTAGAAAGAAAAATGAAGAGGAAGACTTTTCAAAAAGTCATAAGCAGAAGTAGTAGTAATTGGTAGACTATCAATAATGACCTTCGCAACAGTAGGAAAATAAGAAACGAAATCATCAGCTGAATTATTGCTCGATTTTGTGTGCATCCCTGTTCTCTGTTTATCAGTTTCCAAGTATCTCTACATTTATTTCCAGAGTTTATTATACAGTGCGGCTTTTAATAGTCCCCCCCCCTTCCTGTTAACTTCTGAACGGTTCGACGTAGAACAATGAAAAAAAACGTATTCTACTGAAAATTTCAAATAGCATGGGGGGTCAAGTGACTCATCGTTGAAAAGATAATTCAATTCTCTTTTCAACCATCCTATTTTTTTGAATTTTGTTCAAACGTTTTTTTCACAATAGGCATTTGCAATGTCAAGAATAAGTGCGGATTTGAATGGTACTTTTGAACGGTTTGATGTGAAACAATGAGACATGAAATTTATTGAATGGTATTACCGGTCCTACTTTTTGAGACAAGATACATTACAATTACTCGACAGATCAACTTGAAAATTTCGAAAGACATAGAGGTCGATTTGCACATCGTTGAAAAGGTAATTCAATATTTCTTTCATCTATGGTTATTCTACGGAATCACAATTGCGAGTGCGACTTTTTATACCCTTCACCCCTCACTCTTAACTTTTGAATACTTTGACATAGAATGACGGGACCAAAACTATTTTGAATGATATCACCGATACTACTCTTTGAAATGGAAGACATTGTGAGTCCTCGATAGATGACGTGGGGGGGCACATCAATTTGAAAATTTCAAATAGCATGGGGGGTCAAGTGGCACATTGTTGAAAAGATTTAAACGTTTTTTCACAATATGCCTTTGAAATATTGTTATACTTGACATTTCAAATGCATATAGTAAAAAAACGTATGAACGAAATTTAAAAAAAACTAGATTGTTGAAAAGAGAATTGAGTTATCTTTTCAACGATGTGCCACTTGACCCCCCATGCCATTTGACATTTTAAAGTTGATGTGCCCCCCCGCACCATCTATCGGGCACTCACAATGTCTTTCACTTCAAAAAGTAGTATTGGTGATTTCATTCAATACCCTTGTTTTTCATTGTTCTACGTCGAACCATTCAACCAGTGAAATTTGTCTGCATTTCAAATTGCTTGTTTGATGAACTGAGCACGATGATCAGATATACAAGTATCTGCCACTCCATAATTGCTTATTTCATTTTCGAAGTCAACTAGTATGTTTTTAATACAAGAACCAATGCCACTCACCGGATCAATTCTGGTTGTTTCGTTAATTAATTTTGTATAACCATAAGTTGTGATCAAATCCGTAAATCTACAGTGATTTGTATTGTTGCTTTCGTAATGAATATTAAAATCTGTAATATTTTTTTTATATCTTCCATAAAGATATCGATATTTCTAAGTGAAGGGGATCTATAGACGATAATAATAACAATATTTTTATGGGCACCGGTTGTTAGATATGTTGACGAGAGTCTTATCGATATCTGAGCCAAGCAATATCGGGCGCGTTTAGTACTTGGATGGGTGATCACCTGACAAAGAAGATGCGCGTTAAAATGCCCTAACAACTGTAGCGATAGACGATAGATATGCCGTCCTTCGGAGGGGACGTTAAGATGGCGGTCCCGAGTTCATAGACGTTAAGCTCGTTAAAGAACCCTACCTCTGAAACAACAGAGGATACGGCAAAATTTCCGGTTGGGGGAAGTGTGCTCACTGGCGTCCGTGTTTATCCTTGGTCGCAGAAATAGGCCGACGTTAAATAAAGCAATAAAAAAAACAACAACATTTACATCTAATAGTTCTACTCCACAAATCTCACAATGCAATTCCATGTGAAACGAGTCGAGAGTAACAGGCTTTGTTTTCAAAGATTTATCAACATACATTGCTACTCCGCTATGGACATCTACCTCTCTACAAAAGTGGGAAACCAATAAATAATTGTTGAACTGAATTGTTTGTAGCTTTTCACTTGTGAGCCAATATTCACTTATACAAAGTATTGTAATATTACTATCATATAAAATATGAGATAAAGCATTTGTTTTATTTTTTATAGACTGAATATTTAAGTTTATTGGCTTCATTTTCTACACAATCATTTCCTTTATTTTTAAAGTCCTTCCTCACCCGTTGGTCACCGTCTTGGGCTTCCAGTAAAAAACTTGCTGACACAAGCATGCCATATGCTGGGATTTTTACGGTTTTTTGCGGTTTTCTACTCATTGCTTTGATCAGTGGCTTCTTCATACCTTCATTTAAATAGGATATCCTAATATACAAATCAGCTAAAAAAAAGTTAAAGTAAGAGATATGTGTACATATTGAAGAATAATTGAATTGAAAAAATATACCATAAAATATATAACAAACATTAAATAAAATACATTGAAAAAGTTGGTTTAAATAATAAATATCATATTTGTGCATTTGAAACAAATTTCTTTAGTTCATTTTTGAAAATGTTCAGAGATGGGCTAGTTTTAATTAGATTTGGTAATTTATTGAACTGATCGAAACCTTTGAAAATCAAAGAGTTCATGGTGTTTTTGTGATTTGTTCTATTAATATATAAATCATTATCATTTCGAGTGAAGTGGTGGTGAAGATCATGATTGAAGACAATGTACTGTTTGAAATAACATGGCCCTAAATTGTTCAGTATTTTGTATACGAATATCATGGTGAAATAAAACAGTCTACAGTCTTTGGGAAATAGATTGCTAATTTAAAACATTAAGCATAATATTAATAGGAGTATCCCTACCGCACTTCAAAATGATCCTCATACCACGATTCTGAAGTTTTTGGAGTTGAGACAATTTATTCAGATTGAATAGATATAGGATCATGGTGAAATATGGTGAAATAAAACAGTCTACAGTCTTTGGGAAATAGATTGCTTATTTAAAACATTAAGCATAATATTAATAGGAGTATCCCTACCGCACTTCAAAATGATCCTCATACCACGATTCTGAAGTTTTTGGAGTTGAGACAATTTATTCAGATTGAATAGATATAGGATAGGGGAACAGTAGTCGAAGTGTGGCTGAACAATTGTCTTATAAACTGTGATTCTTGACTCAGTTGATAGATTATTGGCAATTCTAGAAAAAAAGAATAATTTCTTTGAAATTTGTTTATGAATATAATCAAAATGATTATCAAATGATAAAGTATTATCTATTTGGAATCCCAGATATTTAGTTGTGTTCACTATTTCAATTTTTCATCATCAATGTTGAGATTAATATTTTTTAGGTCTATTAGGCTGTATTTATATTTGGTAGTCATTATCATTGCTTTTGTTTTCGATACATTCAGCTTGAGTTTATTCATTTTCAAATATTTGTTGACACTTGCTAATGTGGTATTCATTCTTTCTATTGCCATTTCTAAGTTCTCATGACTGCATGCCAATAGGGTATCATCCGCAAAAAAGTTCCGAAATTCGGAATCAACAAACAATGGCATGTCATTTAAATAGAGTAAGAATAGAAGGGGACCCAGAACACTACCCTGGGGAACTCCAACATCATTTGCAATTTCACAGGAGTATATATCATTCACTCTAACACGTTGTTTTCTATTGGTCAAGTAATTAGATAACCAGTTGTACACTTTCCCCTCTATTCCATATCTATTCAATTTGGCTAGTAATATAGACCTATCAATGGTCACAAATGCTCTTTTGAGGTCAAGGAACACAGCCACAATAAACTTATTATTATCCAGTTCGGTTTTGAATTTATTTAGGGAAAGTTGAACTGATGATTCGCACGAGTGCCTTCTACGGAATCCCGATTGGTTATTTATTAAAATATCGTTTTTTTCAACATATTCAATCAGTTGATCATATACCGCTGTTTCAAGTACCTTCTCAATCGGAGGTAAAGTATTGATTGGTCTGAATGCATTCGCTTTAATAGTATGAGGAATTTTAGGTATCGGGACAATAGTACTACTTTTCAGTCTTTCAGGTATATGACCAGCTTCAAAAACCGAAACCCGTCTAAAAATTGATATGAAACTGCGAAGCAAACCCACAGATACCACATTACAAGGAATTTGAAAAAGATTGAACATATCGTAAATGCTGTGGAATAGAACCTACTGTGTGCTCAGATTGTTTAAATAGAATCCATAGATATGGTGGGGATTTTTATTTGTTGATATCTCTTTCTTTTTTAAATAAAAAAATGTGTCATGAATTTTTATGTTTTCCAATTTTTTATTTGATAGCTGTATGGCAAAAATTGGAATGTTGCAGTTCCTCATTCCCGCCAGCTGATGTTGATAAATACACGATAGACCGAGAAGTTGGCATATGTAGTTGTAATTTATTTGACTATGTTTTATACATTTCGGTACAATTATAGCAGGTCATACAAGTTTATAGAATAAAAAAGGAGAAAACCATAGAGGTACAATGGAGCAAACACATACAAAATTTGATGAGCCACACTTTTCAGGTGGATACAAATGAAATAAAAAAATATATATTAATACATTAGGTAATTAGGAATAAGAATAAGATCAGTCCTGTCATTTCAACATTTCCAGGGTTTCCGAGAATTGAAAATGTAGATATTTTATGAGATGAGAAAAACTGCCTTGGTCACATAGACCGAGATGGCGGCGTAGTCAAAATAAGGTTCTCAGTCAAATAGACCTCACCGGCTTGCAAGCAAACTTTTTTCTCGGTCATATAGACAGAAATGGCAGGAAAATTAATATTAAAAATGAATTCGGGAGACAAATGGATTATCTTGAACCATTGGATCCCCTTCCATAATATTATGCAGAATGAGTTAGTAGTATCCAATGATTCCTAATGGCATTGATTGAGGCAGGAAACTTTTGTTTTCCGATACTGATTCAACAGGGACATTGAAAAAAAAATATATAAGGGTCTTGTTTGTTATTAGGCACTCTACCAAATTACTCTGAAGAATAGAATAATTTTAAAATTCAACTTTGAAAGCTCAGTGGGGTTGTAGTTTTCTACAGATTTTTCAAAAGCTGAGAGCGCCATAACAAATGATTCATGATGGCCATCGTATCCTTGCACAGGTATTGTGATGTCGCTATATGAAAAATTGAAAAATTATGTTTATTAATAATGTTTGTTATAGTCAGGTCTAAAAAGTATAAAGAATTAACTGTTTCCATTCCTTTTGTAAATTTAATTGAAGGGTGAATTGGATTGATAAAGTCGAAAAACACTTATAATTGTCTTCCAGTTCCCACGAAGCACACCAAAATGTCCACATACCAGTACCAATATAAGATTTTTTTAATTAAATGATTATTGTGAATTTTTTGTTCCAAATTGTCCATAAATATTTCAGCTAATAAAGGACTCAATGGATTACCCATTATTATTCCTCATCAGAAGAATAGAAATTATTGTTAAATTGGAAATAATTTTGAGATAAACAAACTGTGAGGAAGTCTAATATCTCTTGTTTAATAATTGGATTTACATTATTCCTAACCAGAAGATTATCTACCAAAGTGATAGTTTCTTCTGGCGGAATATTCGGAAATCAATTTTGGACATCAAAGGAGATAAGTTTGGAGTTGCCTGGAAGTTGTATATTCTTAATTTTATCGATTATTTCGTAACTATTTTTCATACTAAATTTTGGCACGAAATAACAATATTTCCTGATCAAATTAGTAATAAATATAATTTTTCATATACCGACATCACAATACACAGTACATCAACACATCCATACCAACAAAAAATAGCCTCGTATAACAGAAGAAAATTTCAATCATGAATTGAATATAATCAAACAAATTGCTATTAATAACGGTTATAATCCAAACCTTATAGATAATATTCTTCCAAGAAAACTTTATAAAAAAGCTATAATAGAAGTGTTTCCTACTCTAAACGAAAAACAAAATTTCAAAGTTATTACATATTTAAGCCATCCTACCGAAAAAAATTCTACTTTTTGCGTAAAAATATCGCATATAAAACAAATAATAATATAAGTACATTTATTAAGAAAAATAAAACTGAGAAATCTGGAGTATATAAATTAACTTGTGGCTCTTGTGCAAGTTTTTACATAGGCCAAACAGGCAGAACATTCAAAAAACAATTATCAGAACATAGGAACTGTTTCGTCAATGGAAAAACAAATTCAACTTTTGCTACTCACCTCTTTGACTGAAAAACATTGTTTTGTTAACGATTTAAATATTCATAAGAAAAAAAGGTTATAGCTCGACCTTCTAGAAAGTGTAGAAATTAATAAATGCAAGAACTCGCAATTTTTGCCAGATTAACCTGAATAATTCTCCTTTGTTGAATTTGTGTTACTGGAGATTTAACAGCTATGGATATATAATCTCCGGTCTTCTTGGTCTCATTCCGTAATGGATAATCCTTAATATCATCAATATTCTTAATTAGATTCATATACCTGATATTACCTGCCTTGACTATTTAATATAATACATCATTATTGTTGAGTTAGAATTATCTCCACTTGAAAAAGCTATAGCGAAACGTGTCGTGGTTTTGTAAACCCAGTTCAGTGAAAATCATTTAGTCTTTTGTTTACTTTGAGAACAGTAAATGGAATCATCAATATTTTCTATGGGATCTTGAAATAAAAAACATTAGTTGAGCCTTTTTCAAAGTGTTTCTATAAAAATTATAACTTCCACTACTTCGATCGTTAAATTTTTTCGAAATGATCAACAAATTCTTTTTCGATAAAACATCTCCAAGTCGTCTATGAGAAGGTACATATTATTTGGCAACCACTTTTAATATATTATTTATGGGAAGCAGAGAATAATGTTTTTGGTGGATCATGACCCTTTCACTGGGTTAGGTTTACTCAACTTTTTTTAGCAATATTAATAGCGATACCGTTAAGAGTTGAACCGTGGGATCAAATGGTTTCATTTGATCAACTTTGAATTTTAACAATAACTGGTAAATATCCGGTAAGAGCACTCCTGCTCTCCGAAAATAGCTGCTGGACTTTTCTTAGGTGTTTGTGCCTCCTGAACACGAATCCCAAAAAAAAAACGCGGCGGTCTCATATCGGTTATGAGTTAGAGCTCCTTTTTTGTTCTAGAACACGTGATTTTCTCGCCCGCTAAAATCACTCAAAATGTCTCCTTTTTTCAAACAGCATACATCTAACTCAGATTGAGGATAGGTTTTTTGATTGTTGATCCTAATAGTCTACTCGACAAGTTGAAAATGGTCTGAAATAGAGATACTGCTCTTAAAATTATGTGTGATAGCTCATTGGATCCAGAATAACGCCTAGAAAAATGTGCCGAAAGCGTGTATTAGCACATACAAAATTGCATAAGTTATAAACAATTGAAGATGAAAAAAAAAATGACATTTCGTTTTTTGCCAATATTTCATGAACCATTAATATTTAAGAAATTTAAAAAAATATTCTGAAAGAGGAGGAAATTTCCGATAAAAAACTCCCAGCTCCCGGAACTCTATCTCCATTATTTATAATTTTAATTTAACGCTGAAAATGGGTCTCCGAGCGACATTTTTAGGTTGCGCGCGCGGCGTCAAAAGCGAGTACGACACATTAATTTATTTTAAGTATTAAATATGTTTTTTTTAATTTGAAAAAATCATGGTGTATTCGGAACACTATGAATAATTTATTCCCGTTGAAAATTTTACTTGAAGTTGATTTTTCAACAAGTTAAACGATTGTTAACTTAATTGTAAATGAAAATTTTTTTTAAATAATTGTAAAAATTTTTCGCTCCATAGAGCCTTTCTTATATACATACTTAACAAGATCACGCCATAAAAGTTAAAAAAATATTCGTACTTTGTTTATAATAATTTTTGTACTTGAACAAAAACAAAAAAATCCAAGTAATGTTGTTAAAAAAATTGTTTTTCCTTATTCATCATATTATCGTTTTTTTATTAATACAAGATATAAATTGATTTGCAATAAAAAAAAAATTATAAACAAATTGATTATTTTAATATTTAAAAAAATAAATTTTTTACAACTTTATTATATTACAAATATTATATTTTTTTAATTTAATTTTTAATTTTTTTTTTTATTGTTTAAATAATTAGTTAGGAAAATATTTTTTTTCTAAAAATATAATTGACAGTCCTCTTTGAAGTAACAAAAAAACAATTTTTTTTATCAACAATCCCATTGTTTATTAACTTACCAATTTGTTATAAATGAATTTTTAACTTTGTTAGATTTTTTTTCTGAAACTGCCAAAATTTACAAAAACAACCATATACAACAAAGTATAGAAAACAAAATTTTCCAATTTTTTATTGTACTTTGGGAATTAGAATTGGGAAAATTTGGGAAAATTCTTTTTCTATACTTTGTTGTATATGGTTGTTTTTGTAAATTTTAGAAGTTTCAGAAAAAAAATCTAACAAAGTAAAAAATTTGTTTTTAACAAATTGGTAAGTTAATAAACAATGGAATTGTTGATAATAAAAATTGTTTTTTTGTTACTCCATAGAAAACTGTCAATTATAACTTTTAGAAAAAAAAATATAAACTAATTATTTAAACAATTGAAATATAAAAAAAACGATTATAAACAAAAAATTGTTAAGAAAAATTTTTTTTTTCAAAAATCAAGTAATATAATAATGGAAAAAAAATTTAAAAAATTAAATAATAATTTTTGTATAAAAAATTTTTTTTAAATATTATAAATTGTATTATAAAAAAACGATAATATGATGATTGGGAAAAAATTTTTTTTCAACAATATTACTTGGATTTTTTTGTTTTTGTTCAAGTACAAAAATAATTATAAACAAAGTATGAATATTTTTTTAACTTTTATGGCGTGATCTTGTAAAGTATGTATATAAGAAAGGCTCTACGAAGCGAAACATTTTTACGACAATTATTTAAAAAATTTTTTCATTTACAATTAAGACAGAAGTTCGAGAAAATTTTGTTAGTTAACAATCGTTTAACTTGTTGAAAAATAAACTTTCAGTAAAATTTCCAACAGGAATAAATTATTTATAGTGTTCTGAATACACCATGATTTTTTCACACTTAAAAAAAAATATTTAATACCTTAAATAAATTAATTAATGTGTCGTACTCGCTTTTGAATCTTTTTTTGAAATTTCTTAAATATTGGTAGTTTATGAAATATTGGCAAAAAACGAAACGCCATTTTTTTTCATCTTCAATTGTTTATAACTTTTTAATTTTTTATGTGCTAACACGCTTTTGGCACATTTTTCTAGGCATTATTCTGGATCCAATGAGCTATCACACATAATTTTAAGAGCAGTATCTCTATTTTAGACCATTTTCAAATTGTCGAGTAGACTATAATGTAAAGTGAATTCAGTATTGTTTCGTGCACGTGCACATTTGACAGATGGTCGACATTGGAGGTAGAGCTCGTCCAGTATTGAAACGACCGTTTGGTAGGCAGAGAGGGGGAAAACACGGGTGGACACGATTTGATGTGGCTGCTTATGCCTAGGCGAATCTTCACCAGTGTCTTGTCATGCAGTGTTTGAAAGGTTAGGTTTGTTTGATTAATAAATAGGTAGTGCAGTTATTAATTCACAATCTCCGACCCCGAAAACCCCCACATACCAATTTTGAATCGAATCGGACCATAATCACAAAACTTGTCCGCCAAAAACTACGTCTCGTGTTTCGCCTATACCAGATAATTTGGTACGTCTATGGAATTTCTATTAATAGCTTCAGTTAGACAATGGTTCGGGAATCTTCGAGAGAAATTGGTTGTTAGGTAGGGGAAGGCCAAAGTGGTCGTTTCAATGCTGGATGAGCTATACTTAAACATAAATTAGTTTATCTGTTGATGCCTCTCAGGGGTGGAATTCTAGGAGAGGTATCGTATCGTTTGATAGGACAGTAGTAATTCTAAGTAGTATATGATATCGTTTCGTGTCTCAAATTTTCGCGATTTCATCCGATAGGTCAACATCTATCGTTTACTGATTTCGATATATGTTTCTTTTTTCAATGTGTCAATTTCCTAACCTAAAATCGAGGTGTACGTTTTCTCAGATGAATAAAGAGGAATTTTTCGTCAAATCAATAAATAAACTATGCATCAAGGCATCATACAGAATTAACCACCCATTATGCGATTAAGAAGACATAGATTCCAATTGAGGAATAGATATAATCCCTTCGAACGAAGATTTATTGAATTATATAGGCTGAATCAACATTTGGCAAGACAATTGATAACTATATTAACCCCCCATTTGAGATCACCACTCATAAGAGGAGGTATTTCAATAGAAAATAAGATATTTTGTGCCCTCCGTTTCTATGCAACAGGGACTTATCAGAGGGGTGTTGGTGAGGAAAACTATGGCAGTTTGAGTCAAACTGCAGTTCATAGAGCTGTACATGAAGTATCAGCTTCTATAGTTGAAGTGATGGGTGCAGACTTTATATCATTCCCTCAGAATGTTCGGGAAAGGAATGCAGTGAAAATGGCTTTCATGGAGAAATGGCATTTTCCAGGAGTCATAGGGGCTATTGATTGTACCCATGTTGCCATCTTGAAACCACCTGGGGATGAACTTAATTTCATCAATAGAAAGGGCTACCATTCTCTGAACTGCCAAGTTAACTGTGATCATGATATGAAAATCAATGATATTTTTGTTAACTATGGAGGGTCCACTCATGACTCATATGTAACCACTCACTGATGAAGAATTATATGCAAGACATTTATGAATCTGGGGAACAAGCATGGTTAGTTAGAGATTCTGGCTACCCACTTCAGCCATTTCTAATGACTCCTTTTCATAACCCCCCTGAAAATAGTCCTGAATCTGGGTTTAATCATGTCCATATTAGAGCACAGAATTGCATTGAAAGATGTTTTGGCATCCTAAAACGAGATTTCTTTTGAAGGAGCGTACTTTGAGATACAATCCTAATTTTGTAGCTAATTTGTTAAAAGGCATGTGCTGTTTTACACAATATGTGTATGAATGAAAACATACCCATCTATGAAAACATTAGCAGAACCACTTATTAATCGGGGACAACTTGCTGTAGAAGGAATGATTGTTAGAGATAGAATTGTCCAGCAGTATTACCAATAGATATGATATACTACTATAGTTATTCTAATCCCAATTGGAACGGCAATAAAAATAAGAGCACTACGAGGAGTGTTCATATGCACTGTCCGGCCAATGGAAAATTTATATACTACCAGTGTTTCAACTTTCAAAGCGTTCCTGGTACAATCATAAAAAAGTTATGTCGTGCGGAAGAGAATTCCTTCTCGAAACTTTTTATGTCGGTCCAATTAGGATTAGAAATACTATACCATGAACACTAAAAAAGTAAATATTTATAAGTTCCTGTGACACCAAGAAATTTGCTAGTCTAAGAAATTACTTTATGTTATGGTCTACCAAGGCTGGCAACCTAGTTGAAATAAGAATTATAATTTTGTGGTTTTTTGGTTTCCTATAACCCAGTTCAGCTTATTGTTAAATTCAATTACCACTAAACCACCTATTTGTAAAATGAAAAGGAGATTCAAAATTCATTTCATAAGGAACATAATTATATTTCACTCAGGTACAAAGTCTGGTACATTCAAACTGAAAAACAATGCTTTCTATAATAGAATAAAAATAATCTTATTTAACAAAATAATGTAACTCATTTAAATAATTTTATTTGTTACCTGTGGCAAATAATTATTCATAGTTTTTATTTCGGTAGCAACATCCTTCAAATTGGAAGAAATCTCACTTAAGGAAGATTTTTGATGTCCCTCAATTCTTCAATTGTTTCCTTGTACTCATTGTGGAAGTTCATTTTCTGCCTCATAGGAGGTGGTTCCATATTTTCCTTCTGGGGCATAGTATTTGATATTGATGGTTCTCAAGAACATTTTCGCAGACATCGTGTTCATGGGATACAGTTACCCCCACAGGTACACCACATTCTGGATTATTCAATCCCACAAAGTTCTCCCCTAGTAAATCCAATATTTTGAGATCCAGTTCACTCAGAGATTTTACATCATCAAGTCCACCCCCGGTGCGTGATAATGATGTTCTCATTGCAGCAGCCTTTTTTTAAATAGAATATTTTAAATCAGACCAAGTCTAAAATGTTCAAATTAATTCAAAAATCTCTTTGATATTATGGTTTACCTTCTGCCATGTTTCAGTAGGTTTCGCCCCATAGCCTATAGAGCATTCAAATTATGTGCCAATTCATCCCAATGTTTCTTATATAGGCCCTTTCCTCGAGGACCAACGAATTTACCTGTAGCCAGGAAAGGGTGCTTCTCCATGCCCTCTACCATAATCTGCCAGTGGGCCTCTCTTACTTTGAAGGACATTATCAGACAAAAGGCCATGTTCCGATATTCCCGATCAGTACTGCCCAGTAAATTTAATGGTTCTGATTTTACTGAAATTTACTGGCAATATGTTCGCGCAACTTTTGAAGGAACCTTGTTAGAGGCTAAAGATTTACTGGTGCTACCAGTATAGAACTTTTGTCTATGGGTGCTACGAGGTGCGTTCGATTATTAACTCCATCGAGTAGAATTTACTAAATAGCGTTCGAAAATCGTGAAGTTGTGTATATTTTACTATAAGATTGTCGTTCGAAAATACCTGAGTATTCGCTACCGAGTTAACTCTCGCAACTCTACAAAATAGCTGGGTTTATTTAACTCCACAAAATTGACATAACTCTGGGAGACGGAAAATCTCTTTATGCTTTGTCTCACACTCTCACAGATTGAGATTATTTATGTGTATGTGTTTAATACTGTTCACTGATAATAGTTGTAATCTTGGAGAAACATATGGTCTACCAAGTTCATACTGTGTCACTCGAATTCTTATAACCTAGGACCTATTTTTAATAAAACTGCTTCAAAACCATCACATGGCATTCGAATATACCATTGTCATTCCCTACATTAATACTAACATTTAATTTACAATTGGCGAACAAGATTCTAGAAAAGTTATCTGCTATTGTCAACAATATTTTTCTCCGGTTTTCATCAACTTTCATTGTTTTCGTATTTTTTTAACAATAACAACCTATATTTCCGATTTCAGACCCTTCTGTCACTCGGACTTTGTAAACAACTCCAAATATATTCCGCACTGTTCGAATATTACATGAATAGTACTCAACTCCAGAGTAAATTTAAGAAACCTTCAAATACTTTACTCTACTCTAGGAGTCTATAATCGAACGCACCCTGTGGAACCCCCTCCCCAAATTGAAAAAAGGTAGGTTACGTTATGATTCCAATATTTATAATCTAAACAAAATCAACAGTGATAATTTAAAATCAGTTCGGTATTATCACATTATCATAGCATTGCATTGTTTAATTCCGGCCATCATTTCACCATGAAAAGAATAGGTTATGTTATAGGATTATGTATTTCGTTTGTCCCTTACTGGCCCGAATCGTTCCGAAAATAATCAGCAGTTCAACATTACTGCCACTGTGAAGCGTTCCGAAATTGGTTACTGTGGCCAGTATTTCCAGTGATATCGGAACATGACCGAAAAATGTGTTGTATAGTTACCTCGATCACCACAAATTCTTATTTTTTTGTCAACAAACTGGTGGTTAACGCCAAAGATACAAACGATTATACTCGAACCTCTTAACCTTTTCTCTCCTCCCCTTGTAACTAATTTTGACAGTTGACACAAAACGTACAAAACACAAAGTTCCATGTAAATGGTGGACCCCCCTAAGATATAATCCGACAATACCCGATCATTTTTCCGTCAGAGAGCAGCGTTGCCAATTACCAGGATTTTTCCCGAAAACCTGGAATTTCAACGTGTGCCGGGAACTGTGTCGGGATTTTTGCAATTTCAGAAAAAACTGGAATTTCATGACTATTCGTAACTTTCGTTTTATTCCTAACACACTACGTTAGATATGGACCATTAAGTTCATTATATTGAGCAGCCAATCAGAAAACAGGGCGCCGTGAGCTGAAACACGAAAAGCTGCTATCTGAACTAGACATAACTGTCATGTGTCACGTCATTCCTGTTTCCTGTCAATGTTTAATGTTAACTTGCCAAATTATGAGATCATGCCCATATATTTTGTAGATAATTTTATATCTCTTTGCCTGTTTAAATTTGCCGGGAAAAAACGATCAGATATAAATTTGTGGATTTTTTCGGGAATTTTCGGAAATATACGGAAATTTTCGGGAATTCTCCAGCCTTAATTTTCGGGAATTCTCCAGCCTAAGGTCGGGATTTTTTTTCATGTGGCGTTGGCATCCCTGTCAGAGAGTTAGAATAGCAACGTGCGATCATCGTTTCGATTCGCTTCTCGTCTCGCACGGATACGGTACTATTAAGATGTCTAAAAACCCTGGTGAATGAACTGATTTGATATTGTTTAGATTTTCGAGGGGACACCACCTGTTACTTCAACAGAGCTTCTCTCTGTGGTAGATGGCGCCGTCCAAAAATGTTTGTTTATATTCTCGCTTAATGTCAGAACTTAATTTTTGACATCTGCAGCATCTTATATGAAATTACTTCCAGTGTATTGTCAGTATTTATGCGTTTTCCATCTATTTGATGATTTGAAATCTTGCTTAGCTTATTCCTAAGTTTGTTCTTTAAAAAATCACTCGTTCATCAGTTCATTAGTGCGTGAGGAATTGTTTATTTTCAGGTAGTGAAGATACTTTTTGTAGAATGGGCCATATTTGTATTTTGTGTGGACAGTATTGGGAATTCAAAATAACGGATACTTCCTCTGGTGTCGATTTTTGAAACTATACATAGGTACATTTTTTACTTTTGAAACATTAATGTTTATAGGATTTTAGCCATTGTATACCTAAAACTTGTCGAATCTCTTGTGATTGTTGACATTTAATGAAATTCTGGTTTACCTGGTGAATGTTCTGTTAACTATTGTACATCCTCGAGTGAAAAAAATGAGTGATTCAAATCAATTATTGTTGTGTACCTCAATGTGACTCTGTGGTAAAACGATCCCGTTGTACTGGAATAAGTTTCCATCATTTTCCGTGAGAAAATGAACGTAACGTTCTGGTTTAAACTAATCTAGGATTGAGTGAGTCTATAGACGGACGGCGGGCTCTTGGGATCTTGAAGAAAAATACAGTTCCTTCCCAAAATCTTTCGGTATCGGCTGTGGCAAAAAAAGTGAAAAAAGAACCATCGATGATAGTTGAGAAGAAAGAAAAGAGAGTTAAAAGAAAAAAGATATATTATCCAACATACCGAAGATTATTCATAAAATATGGAAAAAAAGTGACTATATATGTATATCTAGGTGATAAGTGTTATGTATTTACCGAATAAAAGATAAAAGACACGACTAATTGTCTTACCAACTAGTGATGGGGCATTGCCAACTTATAATTAATACCTACTTACAAATGACATTCTTTGTTAATGCTTTAAATATTTTCAGACCATATTGTTTGTTTTAGATGAAATAAAAACTGTTTTTTGTTGGTTTTATTTCAATTCGAACATCAGATGACTTCACTAAGCTGTTCAAAAACTACGCAAAATATTTTTTTTGCAAGTAAATTTGAACATACTTTGTCTCCTTCCAAGTGAGTTTTTGTAAATGATATTGTCTCATGATTTAAATACACCATTTTACTAGGATCTTGAAATGAATAACACTACACAAAAAAAAAAACTGGAAACGAATACAAAATGGAAATAATTTAAGAAAAACTCAAAACAAGTGTATAACCTCTGAGAAAACAGACAAACAATGTACTTATGTCTGGTTTGCCTTTTCGCCACTCTGGCGCTGGCATCTAATTTTGAATTCCCAATAAAGCCGCAGATTCGAATATTCACCTGTATTCAGTACCACAAGCAAGTACAAATCTTGACGAATTGACTAATAATGATATTTTCATAGTTCATCATATTGTATGCATTGAATTTTATATTTTCTGCAATTTAATGACAATTTCATTGTTAATTCTCCGTCTGTCAAAATGCAGTTAAACGAAAATAAAATGGTACAAAATACGAAAAACAACACGACAGTGCTTTCTTTGTGCAATGTTCGGGGGCTTCTAATTCTAACTTTGCTATTGATGAAGTTTGACCGATGTATCTTTTCAACCAATAGCAAAGCTGGAATTAGAACCCGCGAACAGGTCGCCTCAAAAAGAGAGCTGAGGAAATAAATATACCCTGTTGCTGAAAACGAAATTGGCGCCATCTGACACGCTAGTAGTCTCTATTATCGAGTAGGCCAAGTGTCGCCAATTCCATCCCAAACTTCTACAGGTATAAGTGCAAGCACCAGGGATGTCTGTTTTTAGCATAGACAAATTGAAAATAAAGAGACTGAAACATTGGCGATCTTGACCACCAAGTTTTTGGTACGGCCAGTCGCCCATTGAGGTGCTGCCCGCAATCGTCAGACGACTGATGAGATGACCATTTTCCAATTTCGACATTTGTCAGAAAATAAAAGTTTATTATGTTGACACATGTATTTTTTATTATTACAAACCACGCAATAATTTCAGAATAATTCTTCTACTGTCATTGTCATCGAAAAATTAATGATAGAAATTATACTATGGACTCGACGTCGAAGATAGAATGTTTTGTTATTCGAGTTGACGCTGAAATTCCTGGAAATATTCTTCTACAAGGTAAAATATAAGCTGCTTTTCACGAACTGATACTTATTCCATCCATCAGTTGCAGAATGTTTTTCACAAACTGATACGTATTTCCATCCATCAGTTTCCATTTTCTATCACCATTTGAGGAAGTAGGAAGTACATGTTCCACTTGATTATCATCAAACTGGAGTATTTGTTATACCTACTCGGTCTCCTTTGTGCTAATAAATGAACAAAATTATTGAAGGTTTGTTGTAAATGTAATTTGTTTTTATTTTGGTTGATTTCATAAGACTGAAGAATATTTTCAATTTTGTTGTTTTTCAAAGTTTTATTATTGTTTTGTCTGTAGTTGTACCTTGTCCTAGATAAAATAAAATGAGTTTTTTATAGTGTTTTACTTATTATTCTTGTTTTATAAGATCTTTAATTTTGTTCTCGATATGAAACAAATATTTATTTTGTAACTTTATTTTAGCCACGAACGAACTAACAGATTCTACGAATCGATTACTGTATATATTTTATTAGTGATCGATTTGCCATTCCTGTATTTCATAGATTACAACCATTCATATGAAATACAGGAATGGCAAATCGATCACTTATAAAATATATACCATATCAATCATATGAAAGTAACACATTTAAAAAACCCGCCATATCTCAAACTGTTTTAGAGTTCATCCAGTATTGAAACGACCTCTTTGGCCTTCCCCCACCTAACAACCAATTTTTCCCGAAGATACCCGAGCCATTGTCTAACTGTGGCTATTAATAGAAATTCCATAGGTGTACCAAATTGTTTGGTATAGGCGAAACACGAGACGTAGTTTTTGGCGGACGAGTTTTGTGATTATGGTGGCGGCTTCAAGATGGAGGAAAAACATTGTGATTATGGTTCAATTCGATTCAAAATTGGTATGTGGGAGTTTTCGGAGTCGAAGATTATGAATTTTTTGTCAAAATTCAAGAATTCAAGATGGCGGACGAGTTTTGTGATTATGGTCCGATTCGATTCAAAATTGGTATGTGGGGGTTTTCGGAGTCGAAGATTATGAAATTTTTTGTCAAAATTCAAATTCAAGATGGCGGCTTCGAGATGAGGAAAACATTGTGATTATGGTTCAATTCGATTCAAAATTGGTATGTGGGGGTTTTCGGAGTCGAAGATTATGAAATTTTTGTCAGAATTCAGGAATTCAAGATGGAGGACAAACATTGTGATTATGGTTCAATTCGATTCAAAATTGGTATGTGGGGGTTTTCGGAGTCGAAGATTATGAAATTTTTGTCAGAATTCATGAATTCAAGATGACGGACGAGTTTTGTGGTTATGATCCGATTCGATTCAAAATTGGTATGTGGGGGTTTTTAGGGTCGGAGATTATGAATTTTTTGTCAAAATTGATAAATTCGAGATGGCGGCACCAAGATGAAGGACGAGTTTTCTGATTATGGTCATATTTCATTCAAAATTGGTATGTGTGTTGTAATAAAATTAATACTTCGACAAGTTGTTTACTTTCATGAGTATTTTGTAAAAATCAAATACTTTGACAAGTTCTTACGTACTAACTAATCACTGCCCAATCAAATTAATTGGTACCTACTTTTATGAACACTTCGCGCGATAAGCTTTTTGAAACCAAATAATTCAACAAAAAATAATTAAATCATTGTCAGCAATGACTTAAATTTATTTTATACGTTTTAGTACACGGCTTCTATAACGTATACGTTTTAGTACACGGCTTCTATGAAATCAAAAAAATTATAGAACTAAAAATGTCGGACAAATAACTATTGTGGTGTATATTTCGATTAGATTTAATATTGTGCCTACGGTTGGAGATTATGAACCTATATATATATATATATATATATATTTTTATCTATCTATATATATATTTTTATATATTATATATATATATATATATATATATATTATGGACCGTGGGGGTTTTTGGGGTCGGAAATTATGGTTTTTTTGTTGAAATTTAAAAATTCAATTAATAGATATAAAAATAGACAGATAGACCGGGACGGTACCGGAAACGTGACCGGAACGAAACAGACAGACAGATATTTTATTTGCGTGGCATTTCTCCTCCTGCATGAACTATTATTAATCGTTTTCCTTTACTATATGGTTTTTTTAAATTCAAATTGGAATTTTTCTTATCAACCCACGTCTTAGAATGTGTATGAGAACTGTGCAAATACGTCTCATCAGTGTAAATGATCTTTTTTCCTTGTTCACGATACATTTTCAATTTTCTTAAAAATTCCACCCTTAGTAATCTAACTTCATGACTTTCCATCAATATCGTTCGATTATCAGGCGTTTTTTCCCAATCAAAACCTAACTCTTTGATTATAATGTGCAATGTAGAACGACTGCCTTCAAACCCTACCTGAGCATTTTTGATTTTTTGAAGAATAGACTTTAAAGTAGGGCGTTGTTTTTCAATCAAACAAAAATCATTTATAATCGTTCTTATTGTTTCACCCTGCCCTTCCGTTATATTATTTTTCGACTTTATTCTTCCTACTCTTTTTTGCGGAGACGGCAAAGAAGGAATACTACCTGAATTCACAGCTGATTGATCCGTTTGAATTTTTTTAAAACAATATTCTGTTTTACCCATTGCTGCCTTGGCACGTTCTTTGTAATTTTGTAAAGGTATTTGTATCCCATTTTTGGCCTCATTTTTCATGAATTTGATAACATTTGCCATAATTTCTTTTTCCGCTACTGGATAGTACTGACCACTGGGCATTTTGGCAAGGTAACAAGTAAACTATTGCAAAGTTGAATAAATAACTGCACTACCTATTTATTAATCAAACAAACCTAACCTTCCAAACGCTGCATGTCAAGACACTGGTGAATATTCGCCGTAGTATGAGCAGCCACATCAAATCGTGTCCACTCGTGTTTTCCCCCTCTCTACCTACCAACAGGTCGTTTCAATACTGGATGAGCTCTACCACTGTACTAACTTAGTTCGGCCAGTTGCGAGATATGTCGCCACTGTCTACACGTGGTGCCAACTTTTACTGCAGGTTTGACAACTCTCTTTATGTTTAGTTTCTCTATGGTTTTTAGGCATCTTAGTACAATCGATTGTTTTTGTTTATTCAATTTTTCCTCCTCTTTTCTCGAGTATTCAACGATATACCATAATGGCTTCTGAACATTTCAAGTGTAAAGCAGAACTTCCAATAACGGAAACTGAAGAAGCTGAAATAGAACAAATCGCGTTAGGGTCCTACTTTGTTGACATTAATTATATTTTAAATAGAGGAATAAAGAAAGAGGCCACGGACGTCAAACAATATGAAGTGTCTGATGAGTGTCCGAAAAATAATGAGAATGGAAAATTTTATGATATCAACCCCGATTCAAGCAAGTTCGAGGTCCCTCTGAGAGACTGTGTTGAAGACTCCACAGAATCAAAGTGTTCTCCAGCTCGTGAGTTTCCTTTGAGAAGTATTTAATGTTCGCAGATATATGCTCAGTTGAAATTCTTGACTTTTACTATATTTCTTTTTTTATTTTACTTTCTGAATAAACGTCTTAATTCTTGATGAAAATTAATAGATGGCATTCTGTGCAAATACAAATATTGGAGTAAATTGGAAGAGTTTTGACTAAAAATCAAGTAAATATAATAGAATTATGAAAAAAAATGCTGTGACTTCATCGCAGATTTGGGATACGAATCCTAGGAGACTTGTTGAAGGAGTATACGTTACATTGACTATGATGAAGACTAGAAATCAGTTATTTCACAGAACTGCATACTATTCTATTACGTTGAAAATTTTTGCTACTTCAATACTCATGTTTAAAGATAATTCAGAGAAAATGTATTTTGACTAGAAATACATATATGAAATGAACAGTTGATCAAAGATGAAAACAAACCAGTATTCAATTGATATAATTTCGTATTTGAAACAAACCCACGCGCACTCGTCATATACTTATAAGCATACCCCTAAAAAATTATACATATACATACCCTAAAATTATATATATATATATATACATCTTGCCTACAATACTGCGTCCTTTCAGGAAGCGTACGTTACTGCGTCAGAAATACGCTATCTAGGTCAATTCGGATAGAGTATACTGGTTCTACACAAAAAATCCTTCTCAAAGCTGGTTTCAGATTATTAAAAACTTTAAAAGTAAAAAAAAGTATTCTTATATGATATTGCGTCCTTTCACCATCATATCATTATCACGTCCGGTGAATAATTTGTTTTCATATTTAGTATGATACTGCCTCCAATTTGCATTATATCTATCATATTCAGCACGATACGGCATCCTGCGCTGTTGCCATGTTTCATTACATATTTTTATTCAACTCGCTTCGTTCATATGCTGTCATTCTTTCCGGTTCAAAGTTTGTAATCCATTTTTGGAACACTTGCCGACATCCGATTGAACTGAAATTCGGCAGGTGATCATAATTCCGGTGACAATGCATTGTTGGAAAAAAAAAAAAAAACGACGGCTCCAAGATGACAGAAAGGTTTTGTGATTATGGTACGATTCGATTCAAAATTGGTATGTGGGGGTTTTCAGGGACGGAGAATGTGAAATTTCTGTCAAAATGAAAAAATCAAGATGACGGATAAGTTTTATGATTATGGTCCGATTCGATTCAAAAATTGGTATGTGAGGGTTTCCGGGTCGGAGATTATGAATTTATTGTCGAAATTTATGAATTCAAGATGGAGGCTCCAAAATGGTGAAAGAGTTTTGTGATTATGGTCCGATTCTATTCAATATTTGTGTGTGGGGGTTTTCGGAGTCGAAGATTATAAATTTTTTGTCAAAATTTATGAAATTGAAATGGCAGCTCATGGAATTACTGTTAGAGGAAAAAACAAAATGGCGCTTCAAGATGGCGGACGAGATTCAGGTTTATTGTCCAAATCGATTCAAATTGGTATGTGGGAGTTTTCATGGTCGAAGATTAGGAATGTTTCTTCAAAATTCATAAAATCAAAATGGCGGCTCCAAGATGGCCGATAATATCTGTGTTTATGGTCCGATTCTATTCAAAATTGGTATGTGGGGGTTTTCGGGGTCAGAGATTAAGGATTTTTGATCAAACCCAAGATGGCGGGGGAGTTTTGTGATTATGGCCCGATTCGATTCGGAGATTACGAATTAAGTCGAAAATTATTGATTTTTAGTTGAAACTCATAAATTGAAGATGGCAACTCCAAGATGGCGAATGAGTTAATCTCTAGATAGTCTCATCATTGAAGGACTAGATAGCTCAGAACTTACAGGGAAAAAGGCGTCATAATAACGATGCTTTGAAAAAATGCATAGGTTAGGGCGTATGTATTGAATTGAATCTATAAGTCACGGAATAACCTACGTCACACATCCAAAACAATTATTTTTTACTTTTTAGTGCATTTGAATAAAAGCTTGTCTTCAAAAAGGTTTTTTATTAATTATTTTATTTCTGTAATGAATTATGGAAAAATCCTCAAAAAAAGTAATTAAAGAAAATACTAAAATTATTCCTCATCGTAATCCCAAAGTTACTTTTATAGTATTAAACCCTGATATGTTCTTTCTCAAACAATATATCGTCATCATTGATATATAATTAGTATAATAGTAAATAATCCCAATATTAATAAATTATGGTTATATAAATGAAATCATTTGATCAATCCTATTATTGTAATTAATCAATTTTGTTTCCTAAATTAAGTATTTTCTGATGTCTCCAAATGACTAGCTCATTAGGTGATGTCTTCCTTCACTTCCATTATATGTATAACTACACATAAAAAAATTTCATAATTGCTGAGGACCAGTCATGGATGATATGATAATAAAAGATGGTGTTCCATAACAGCAACAAAAATATGACAGATTAAACACGAATACATATCCCCGATTGCAACAGACTATCAAATTTCCAGAGTTCTTTGAATTATTTGAAATTTACTACTTGAAAACTATTGAATATTGGAAAAATGTAGAAAGTGAATTATCCAACGTTTCATAAAACTCACAGAGAACTGGGTTTTGGAATCGTTTATGTTGTCATTATATATTTGTTTTTTTTTTGTGCACTTTCAGGTAGATAACCACACCACAAATTTTCCTTATCTCATCACTTACCTGTTATGGTAATACTAATTGAGAGAATCAAACTATAGTTAATATGACGTCCTTCTCTTCGGAAAATTAATACCTTGCTATTCAAAATTTATGTATTCAATTTTTCATAAAATCAACTGAGGAAGAAGTGTGGGGCCTAGGCCCGCCATGTGTCTAGGCCGACAGGGGGTAATACTTGTGACGATCCCAGACATAGCTGAGTAAAGTCCATGTCCCCTCTCAGTTAACATGGTAGCATACCCAGTAGCTTTTGAAAGAAAGTAAGCGGCGGATATGGTTGATGCGAGATAAATCTTGCTGATATTGGAATTCTCCTGTTGACATGGGTATCCAGGGGAAGAGGACCTGCCCATAGGCTTGCCGTTGCCTTGCCCGCCACATGGTGTTGGACTCTGGGGGCAGGGTCATAGATAGTTGACCAATGAAAAACATACCGTATTCGGTAGAGACAGGAAAGTCCTTTATCTATGGGCACTGATGATTGTATTCCTTGCTGACTTGGCGGGGAGTGGCGCATTTACTCGCTCGGGTACTGACATCCCAGAGCCAGTAGCCTCATCAGGCGGACCCACCGTAGCTGAAATGATTCGGTAGCAGTATAACCTAGCGCGTTGATCCAGCGTATCAGGATTCCCATAGTGTGGGGTAGGGTAAGGTACTCACCAGCTTGCTGTTGTTACCACTGTACATATTGTTGCTGTGGAAGTAGTGTATTCGTGACAATGAATATATACAAGATTTGGGAAAAAAAACTGATTGAGCTCACAGAAATAGAACGATATATATAAATGAATTAATAATTTCCGAAAGATTTGTAAGTGAATACATTTCAAAAGAGTAGATCATAGGGGGGTTGATATGGCTCTTCAGCCCCTCCGTACCTCGACCTGTGAAGACTTTTGTACATTACCCTTCACCTATTCAGGACCTGGGATCTCGAGACTTCCTGCAAAGCGTATCAGTTTCCTGGGAGCTAAGTTCCTGGTGAATAAATGCGTTAGTGAAACTCCTTCGAGGAACTCAAGCCTTTTGCAAAACAGCACTTGGCAGTCGCAAAGCAGGTGTTCTGCAGTTTCAGCGAAATTCTCGTAGTAACGGCACAGTTCACTGTCTGATCTTTCCAGTTTTTTGAGGTGATACCTCAGAGAACAATGTCCGGTGAGCAGTACCAGTTTCAAGTCTTGCTTGGCCAACTCGAGGAGCTGTTCAGCTTTCTTTGGCGATGAGCTCAAAAACTTTTTCGCTTGTCTTTGCCCTGGAACCTTATTCCAGTGGGTTTCAATTTTGTCAGCTTCCCAGCGCCGAAACTATCTCTTGATGTGGGCTTTGAAAATATCACAGAAGGGTTCTGGGCCAGAAAATTGGGTATTTGCCCTTCCAAGGCTGTTCGCTTCCGCATTGCCTTTGATTTCTTTCAGAGTAACCTGATTACTCGTAGCCAGTTGTCTTAGTGGGAGTTTGTAGTCCCAAGTCAGTCTAGACTCACAATTGTGTGACTTCAGAGCTTTAAGTGCTGCTTTTTCAAACAGAAAACAGAAATAAATTCTCTGGAATCTTTAAAATACAACAAAATATCACGATTCCTAAATGAATAAACTTGTTTCAGATAGTCATCTGAAAAATAAGAAATAAAATCTCCATATTAGTCAGTTTTAGAATATATTTACATTTTTGCAGAATATGTATTTTGTACAAATACCTTTATCTTCGCTCAGTCTTTGTTTTCTAATAATTGTGAGTATTTCACCTTCGATTCTTCACATTCATATCTCTTCGAGGGAAATATTTTATTTCTATATGTTTTCGAAAATATTCTTTCACAATTTTTTTCTGATCTGCTGTCCATTCCACCAATGTCCTTTTCATTCCTCTTTCAATGTTTTTTTTTCATTTTTGTTTTTCTGTTTTTTTTTTTTTTTTTCTTTTTGTTTTTCACTATTGATCTCATTATCTTCTAAGGAGTATTCTCCCATTCCTCCTCACAAAACTAACAGTGAGTAATATTCTCTTTTTTGTTGATGGAACCTTATGAGGTAATCCAAAAAAAAATATTCTACAATGAAAAAGGGGGAATTTTTGTGGCATAGAGGACAAATTATTAAATTAAAGAAGAAAAAAAAGCATCCTCAAGTGGGAGTCGAACCCACGACCTTATGATTTCTAGCCATACGCTCTACCAACTGAGCTATTCGAGGACATAGGAATCGACACACACTCGTGAACCCTTTTTTTCCATAATTTAATATTTATGTGAGAAATGAATCGAAAATCCAAACGTACTTATCACTGGCCGTCGAGATCCATTACCTGTCACTCAACTTCATCGACATTCAAAAATTTCAGTAGCAGATCCAAGCAGATGATATCTAACCACTGATAAGATTTAGCCAAATATATAAGGTGAAAGTGGAAATATTGTGTCCGAAATATATAATGAAAAAGGGGGAATTTTGTGGCATAGAGGATAAATTATTAATTTAAAGAAAAAAAAGCATCCTCAAGTGGGAGTCGAACCCACGACCTTATGATTTCTAGCCACACGCTCTACCATCTGAGCTATTCGAGGACATAGGAATCGACATACACTCGTGAATCCTTTTCTTCCATAATTTAATATTCATGTGAGAAATGAATCTAAAATCAAACGTACTTATCACTAGCCGTCGAGATCCATTAGTTGTCACTCAACTTCATCATCATTCGAAAATTTCAGTAGCAGATCTAAGCAGATGATCTCTAACCACTGATAAGATTAAGCCAAATATATAAGGTGAAAGTGGAAATATTGTGTCCGAAATATATAATGAAAAAGCGGGAATTCTGTGGCATAGAGGACAAATTAATGAATTGAAGAAAAAAAAGCATCCTCAAGTAGGAGTCGAAGTCACGACCTTATGATTTCTAGCCATACGCTCTATCATCTGAGCTATTCGGGGACATAGGAATCGACAAACACTCGTGAACCTTTTCTTCCATAATTCAATATTCATGTGAGAAATGAATCGAAAATCAAACTGGCCGTCGAGATCCATTACCTGTCACTCAACTCCATCGTCATTTGAAAATTTCAGTAGCTGATCTAAGCAGATGATCCCTAACCACTTATAAGATTTAGCCATATAAGGTGAAAGTGGAAATATTGTGTCCGAAATATATAATGAAAAAGGGGGAATTTTGTGGCATAGAGGACAAATTATTAAATCAAAGAAAAAAGAAGCAACCCATGTCCTCGAATAGCTCAGATGGTGGAGCGTATGGCTAGAGATCATAAGGTCGTGGGTTCGACGCCCCCTTGATGACCCTTTTTTCTTCTTTAATTTAATAATTTGTCCTCTATGCCACAAAATTCCCCCCTTTTCATTATATATTTCGGACACAATATTTCCACTTTCATATTCTTCAATATTCAGTTATATTCCCATAAGTAGATATATTCTCATTCGGATTGTTACAGAATGTAAACATGAAGTCGATCAAGGTATGAATGACACAAATATTAATGAAAAAACCTACCTCAAAGAGGAAAATAAATTACTCCATCAAATGGTGGCAGACAAAAACAAAATAATTGCAGACAAAGAGCAATTGATCTACCTATTACAAGAAAAAATTACACATTTGGAAACAAAAACTCCTAGGATGTCGCATTCCAAGGAATATAAAACAGTCAGTGAAACACAAGCAAAAAGTTTGACCTCCAAAAAAACTGAACCCATCAAAAAGCCACAACAAACAACTGATACCTTATCAGATTCAGCTAGGAATGTAGCAAGCAGAGGGAACTCCAACCTACAAGGTGAACCAACCATAACTGTGAGCCAGGTAGCTACTGAAATAATGAAAATCCAGATTCAAGAGAAAACTGGTGAAATAATAGACCTTGGAAAGGAAGATCATACGGACTATTCTACACCTCAATCTAAGAATGCCAGCGGGACCAGCCGAAGGAAGTACACCAATAAAAAGAAGAAAGAAAAACAAATAACATAGGAAACGGTGATGGAGACGAAAACTTTCAAGGCAATGAAAAAACAGACAAAAAGATTTGGCTCTTTATCTCGAAAGTCCCTGACAAAACAACAGAAGACAACATAAAAAACTATATAATGAAGCAAACAAACTTCGAGAACACCTATGTGAGGAAGCTTACAACAAAAATAATTAAGACCAACAACCAATCATTCATGGTGGGAGTCGATCTAGCACTGAAAGAACGTGTGTACGAAAAAAACTTCTGGCCAAAAAATATCCACTTTGCCCGTTTTGACTTCAGACAAGGCCGTCACTTCCTCGACCAGCAACGACCTGAACAACTAGACAGAACAGATACGACAAATTTTCAGAGGCGAGCCTCGTTCCAAAGCTTCAAAACCATCTGATGTCAATTAACAGATACAACTTTTTTATACCAGCATCACCCTCGAAAACAAAAGGGACAACATCTAAGATCACAAATGTGATGAAATGTGATGTTAGAAAAAAATCTAAAAGAGACGTAAATGAACAGCCGAGCACATCAATAAAGAGGGAGGAGAACAAAATACAAAACAAAATAAGCATCTTCCATCAAAATGTAAGATCTATAGGAAACAGCCTTGATGTAATGCAAGAAGAAATTCTAAACCATGATGAATGTATCAGTGAACACTGGCAATCCCGGATTCAAATAGAAAACTACAACTTCCTCGATTTCAATCTGGTCTCTGCCTACTGTAGAGCAGAAGGTGAACACGGAGGAACAGCCATATACCTAAGAAATAGAACAGAATGGAGATCACGTAAGGATATTGAGAACTTAGCAATCAAAGAGGTGTTTGAGTGTTCATCAGTAGAAGTGAAATTCGGGAATCGTAAGGGTTTAATATTATGTGTATATCGTACCCCCACATCTTGTGTGAAAGAATTTTTAGATATATTTGAACAATTATTATTGTACATTCTTAACGAAAATTGTCTTCTATTCATTGCAGACGACTTCAACATAGACATAAAACAAGACAGCAGAATTAGAACAATTCTTAACATTTAAAACTTTAAATAACCCCTCATAAAGGAAATAACCATACTGAGACTCAAAATCCTGTATAGACAACATATTAACAAACTGTGAGTCCTACGAAGCTCTAGTTTTAAGTACGCATATATCAGACCACACGGGCCAAAAACTCTTGCTGGACATCAACATAAATAAGTCGCTAAAAGGTAATATACAACGCAGAATTTTTAAATCACAAAATAAAGAAAAATTTAAAAAAATGTTGGCCGAAGAAGAGTCGGAAAAAGTTTTTTTCACCCCAAATGAGGATATTAACCAACAGTGGGAAGTTTTTATGAATATACTTATACCAATATTTAACCACTGCTTTCCAGAAACAAAAATAAACACTATTAGAAAACACTCAAAGTATTATGAAAACGCGGAGTTAAGGGAAAGTAAAGATAGACTAGATCTATTATTAGTACTCAGCCGGGCAGATGAACGCCATAGGGAAAACTACAATCGAGCAAAACGCAATTATAATGAAATGTTGGTAGAATCACGGAAATTACAGTATGGAAAGCGCATTGACAAAAGCAATAATAAATCAAATTGTCTGTGGCAGATTGTGAAAGAAATCAAAGGAACAAACATAACCACAAATGAATTGAAAATATCAGGTGACCCATATATATTAAGCAACAATTTCAACTATTACTTTCTTAACGCAGCCTCCAACCTATTGAAAGATCTACCAAATATTGAATTTACAAATAATATACCATTAAGTAGGAACTCATTTTTCTTAATACCGATTACTATTGATGAAGTAATAAAATTGTGTTCGAAACTAAAGAATAAAACTAGCACTGGATATGATGAAATATCAAATAGTATAATAAAACTATGTGCCGGTGAATTGGCAATACCACTATGCCACATAATAACTCCTTTTCATCCGGTTTATTCCCAGACAACTTGAAAATAGCAATAGTCAAGCCCCTGTTCAAAAAAGATGACCCAACACTCATGCAAAATCATAGACCAGTAAGTCTACTACCATCTCTCTCCAAAGTTTTTGAACTAGCAATGTGTTCAAGGCTTCTAAGCTATTTCTATACTAAAAAATTGTTGAGCCACGCGCAACATGGCTATTTGAAAGGGAAGTCTATCGAGACAGCCATATATGAATTCATAGAAAAAATTATTACTACATACGAGAATAAAAATATATCAATGGGTATCTTTCTAGACCTGTCAAAAGCTTTTGACAGTCTAGATCATGAAATTCTGTTGAAAAAGCTGGAGAGATATGGTATCAGAGGTACCGCCATGAATGGATAAAGTCTTACCTGACACAACGTAAACAAAAAGTAGTTATAAATAGCTAGGGAATTAAATATTACTCAGAGGAAATTACGACAGTGGTAGGTATCCCTCAAGGTAGTCATGGGCCCTTTGTTATTCATATTTTACATAAATGATTTAGCCTTAGATATTGTGAATAATGAAAATATTAACTTAGTGAATTTTGCAGACGACACAAACATTTTAACGGTGGGTTGGTCATTAAATAATCTTTTAGACATCTCAAATGAAACACTGGAAAACGCACAGAAATGGTTTACCATGAACAAACTCATACTAAACGAAGACAAAACAAATTATATTTGCTTTAGGACTAAAATGAAAAACAATAACATACCTGAGATGCTTCAAGTACAAACGCAGATAATAACACTGGCGGAACACACAAAATTTCTTGGCGTACACATTGACCAAAACTTCGATTTCGAAAAATATATTAGTGAAACCAGCACCAAATTGTCATCTATCTGTTATGCATTTAGAGTAACATCGACATATTTGGATGAGGGTGCAAAGCGAACCATTTACTTTGCCAACTTCCACTCGGTGATGCGTTTTGGCATCATCTTCTGGGGAGGAAGTAGCCGAACAGAAAGTATTTTTAAAATACAAAAAAAAGCCATCAGGATTTTGCTATGTCTAAATTACAAAGAATCCTGTAGAGGTAAATTCAAAAAATTTAATATAATGACCATGGCAGGGACCTATATATATGAGTGCTTAATGTTTCTGTTTAAAAATCGCAATAAATTTGAGGCGCACAAGATAAAACATAGACTAAACACAAGAAACCATAACACCGACTATAATATCCCAATCCACAGACTGTCAATAACAGAAAAGTCTCCAGAGTATGCGTGTATTAGGTTTTTTAATAAATTACCAGAAACAGTCAAACAAGAAGTGAACATAAAAGTCTTCAAGAGGCTTATAATCAATATCATAGTGAATCTAGAACCATACTCTACTAAAGAATATTTGGGAGAATAGATATTTTTACGAATGGATCCTGCATTGAAAATAAGACAACTTTATTCATTTTAAACTTAATATTTATTCATTTTAATATTTTAACTGATACAAATACTTGTCTTCAAGTCTCAAGATTGATTCAATCAACTTTATATGACACTATTTTCTTTAATTCTGGTTACTGTGATAATGTATGTTTTTTTTGTTTTAAATGTAATGTCACTGTGATTGTTATTCTTGAAAATAAAGCCCTGTTCTATTCTATTCTATTCTACCTCTGGAGTGGAAGGACGACTGTCAATTTCGTCATTCAGTCTTCCAGTGCTTCTGGGTGTAGAAGGTAGGGTTTCGTTTTGATCCCTTGTTTGCTAGGGCTGGACGAAATATTCAGGAACTCATTGGTCGTGATTTGGAAGAATTTGAGAGCAAATATCGAAAATGATTGTTTTTTTTACCTGAAAATAAATGATGACGAAATAATAGAATGAAAAATGTGCTTTTTCTGAGATGAGTAGGATCCAAATGAATGCGAATGATACGGGATGAATTGAAATATGAACTTAATAACTTGTCTATCGTATTGGGCTAAATGTAGGATCTGCATCGGAGTCGCCCACAGGAGAATAATGCTATCCCAAAACAGCCGTCTGTGGCGTGAAAAGGAGGAGCGTCTGTCCAGTTCACTTCTGGAGCATGCCAGGCCTTGAATATAAACACTTTGGAAAAGAGTGCAGTCTACATAAAAAGTTGGAGTTACCACCTCACAATGCTGCAATCAGTCAACCAAAGTATCGAAAAGCAATTTGTGAATTTTAACACATATGTAAAGGTTCTGAATAACCCAATTTCTTGAAAATTAATAAAAACACTTGCAATTCTCAAAAACTCATAAAAGTTATTTCTGTCAAACAAATGGGGGAAATTGATGTAATTTACTATTGCATTCATATATGATATGTTTTTCTCCTCATAAATCTTGAATTTCTGTAAAAACATTTCGAAGTCCGGTAGAAAAAAATCAAAGAAGTTAACTTACTCACAAAATAAAAGTGCACCAGAACTTCGCACATGAAGACACTGACCAAAATGTATTTTTGTACATGGTTGCCAGACTGAGGACGCATCATCATGCTACAGGTGAAAGGAGTATATTCAATGTATATTAGCATTCACGATTTAAAGCGCCCTCCAAACAGAAATTGTCTGAACTAAATGTATACTGGAACTTTCAGAGACCGTATAATAGTACGTCCTTCATTATGTTTTTCTGGTGTACATAACTCTCGCATTTTGAAATGAATGTTTTCTGTTCTCATATGCCATGGGAGCTCTGGAAGCGGAGTACAATTTGCGGATATATAATTCGATGGTTCGTTCGAAATAATGGAATTATTGTTGGAAAACAATACTGCGTCCGGTATACGGACGTTGTATCATTCAGGACGCGGTAGTGTATGGTCGGAAACCCACGTACGGACGTAATATTGTACGCGGGATAAATATATATATATATATATATATATGTATATATAAATATATATATATATATATATATGTATAATATTTACGGGTATGCTTATAAGTATATGACGAGTGCGCGTGGGTTTGTTTCAAATACGAAATTATATCAATTGAATACTGCTTTGTTTTCATCTTTGATCAACTGTTCATTTCATATATATAATATATATATATATATATATATATATATATATATATATATATACACACATATAAATACACACATAAACGTACTTACATACAAATATCATTGGTTAATAAATAAAAGTTATTATCATCGAAGTTTGCACTCATTCAACAGAATATTCTTCAATTTAATTTTTGGAAACATTTGGAATGATTAAATTATTTCTATTTCGGGTCTTGTGATTGTGGTGTTCTGATACGAAAGATATTTTTTCCCTCAGATATGGTAGAGCAGTAGCTGTTCTTATTATAAAAATGAAGATTACCGTTTGATATAGTAACGTTTTTTCTACCGGTAACCACTCAAGCGTATTTAACATTTCATTTGTGGGTGTTCGTTTAGAGCAGGATAATATTATTCTCATTGGTCAATTTTGTAATTTCTGTAATCGTTTCCTTTCATTTTTTTGTATTAAAAATAGTATGGTAGAGCATTAGTTAAAGTGATTAAGAAACAATAATTCTTAAATAATCGTTTTTGACTATTTGGAGAGAAATCTAGAGCTTCTGTTCAAATGGTTTATTTTAAATTACATTGTTTTTATTATATAGTTTGCATGTTCTTTGGATTTCAAATCTCTATCAATAATTCCTCCCAAATATTTGAAAAAACTTTTTATACTCCTTGCCTATCAACATGTTTTTTTTTTATTTACATTTAATTGGTTGGCACAACACCATCTGTATATGTTTTCTAATGTTTCATTGATTATAGTCACTACTGTTGTACAATCTGAATTTGAAAAGTGAATCAGTATTTCATCAGCAAATAAATGAATTGAGCATATTTCAACATTATTAACCACATGAAACAATTATGGACACAATCCTGTTAGTTTATGATTTAATTAGATAGTATATTTTTCAATTTAAGTTTTTATCTTCGGTTCTCCAAATAATCAACCAGCCAAGCCAATGCATCCCCAATCATACCAATACTTTCTAGTTTTCTTACCAATGTAAGGTCAAGGAAAATTACTCCTGTCATTAAATGTATATCTGAATTATTTCTGAAATCGTCAAGCACACACTGTAAAACTATTTAACTATTTTACCCTGCACAAAAACTGGACTGCACACTATTAATTACTCCGTTCTGATCCAGAAAATCTAAAATTTGCTCATGTACAGCTTTTTCTAATTGTTTCTCTATTGAAAGTAGCATATTGATTAGTCGTAGGTCATTAGCATCGATAGAACTTTTTACCTTAGGAATTGGTACGATTGTGCATAAATTGATATCACTGGGAACTCTACACAAGTTTCAAAGTTAATGAGGTTCAACAGGGGCCTTGCAATATTATGGAAATAGTTCTTTAGAACATGTATATTAATATCATCTGGGCTATCTAAAACACTTTCACGATATCTGCGTAAAATTGAAAAATCAGGGACTGTATTGTTTATTTCACTATTGAGCTGTTGTATACTTTCTACATAGTAATTGTTTAGCAAGTTCGGCATTGCATATATATCTTTCGTGATATCATCATCTATTTCGAGTTCCGTTAAGGTATTATCTATTACTTTCTTTGGGAGACAGAGTCTTAAGATTTTCCACATTTCAACGAAGTTTTATTTATTTTCCGAAATTTTGTTTTCAAATATTTATGTTTTTCTTCTTTCACAACTTTCACTACTGTATTTACTTTTTGTAACTGAGGACTCTATTTCGGGTAGGCTCTCAACATGCTGTGTCCACCATTCTTTATATTTTGGATACATTTTGTTTTGCTTTATTGGCGCAATTTCGTTAAAGATATTACTTACAACTGAATAAAAAGTCCTATATTTGTCAATAATATCATGTATTCTAAAGTCCCAATTTGTTTCTTTGATTTATATGGTCATAATCAATATTGTAGGTTTGAAAAAAATTTGTATTTTGTGCAAAATTATTTTTATTTTTAAAATCGTAGCAGAGCGCTTTCGACTATATAATAGTCATCATCAGTGCTTACCTACAAGTAAGTAATACCTAATGAAATTGTGTATAAAATATTTTGACATTTTAAAGATGAAGATTTTAGGTTATTATCGTAGGTTTAAAAAGTCCATCAAAACAGTTTCCAGTTTGTATAAAATAGGTAAAAACCTCAGGTACATATAAATGGTTAAAAATTTTTAATTTTCCTTTTTACCTTTTTAAAACTAAACTGTTTTGATGGACTTCTTGTAAACCTGACGAGTAAGTAACCTAAAATCTTCATCTTTCAAAATGTCAAAATATTTATCACAATTTCATTAGGTATTACTACTGCAGTAAGCACTGATGATGATTATATAGTCAGCTCTCATTTTGAATAAAATAATTTTGACCAATCAAATTTTCAAACTCTATTCATTATGCACACACAGCTCCAAAAAACTTCATCATAATCAATATATCTACCCCTGCTTTGAATTTTCAGTGACCCTGCTTCTGAAGTAGTCCCTATTAACTTGAGTGAGATTATATAATGATCAGTTATCTGATTTTTGAGTTTTTCTCTATTTATGAGTACTAGATCTATGAGAGAACCACTGTCCCTGTTAAAATGAGTGCATTCCTTCATAAGTTTTTCTAACCCAGCGTCAGTTACAATATTCTTTAACCTATTGCTGTAATTATTTATGTTATAGAATGGTTTAACTAACACTGGGTTAGGTATATGGACTATTTTTTTTAGATAGAAATAAAAAATGAGCAAACTACCTAAGCATCATTATTATATTTTATTTTCAATCATATATGTAATGTTTACATTGCAGACTTTTCAGAATTTGTGTCGCATTTCTATAGTTTTACTTTCTATAGGAACCATTTCCCTGCTAATTTTTTTTTATTCTAAAATTCTTTGTTAAAAATGTTATTTCTCGTGGAGTTGCTGTTGTACTGGCCATCTCAACAGTCTTGGAAGATGGGGAATAGCATCAGAGTAGTCATACTTTTGTTTTCCAAAGATGGCTCCACGTATTTTTCAACAGCAGTACTCGATTTCCATCCTCTCAAGCATTTCAGTCGCAAAATGACCCCATTCTCAGCCATTAACGTTGCTGAGGTACTTCGAAAAGCATGTCTGGCAAAAGTCTCTGCATTTGGAAGGTCCAAAAAAGTAGTTATCTTCTGGGGAAATGTTGAAATGGAAAGGTAGCCAGTTGCTTGATTATGCAGTTTTCCATGTCTCCATTGAACTAAAAACCTGTAATTTTTTATGTTCTTGCACATGCTTAGGTATTTGTGGAAAACAACCACCCATCTGGATATCTTTTGATGAATGATCTACTTTTGTAATTTTTGTATGAAGAATTTCTTTCCTTGCTCTATTCCAAGAAAACTCCATTCCATTCATATTCCACAATTTATTACCCCTCTCAAATAGGGATGGTACATGTTTCGGAAATATAAAGGTCCATCATCAGCCAAAAAATTAAGACTAATATTCTAAAAAGGAGGGGTTACATCAATGTATGCATTCAATATATAAAAACATTGAAATTTAGTAAAATAAAAGTTAAAAGTTAAAAGGTAGTAGAACATTATTAAAAAAGTTTAAAAATTGTGGAAAAAACAAAAGAACAACACAAAAAGATATCGAATGTCGTGTAATCAATACTAAATCCGACCTCTCGGCGATCAACTGTATGATTGACGAAAAGAACATTTGATACAAATTGACAGGATTATTTGTTATGATTAAATATACAATGCCTGATTTCTAAAGGTGAATTTTAAAAGGAAGGATATAAAACAAAGGTAGTTAGATATTATTATAATAAAGGTGCTAAGAAGGATTAAATTACTAGGAAAGAACAAAAAATCTAAATTAAACAGGGGATAACCAAATTAAACAGGGGATAACCAAATGCTTGTATCGCCCTTTATCAGTGCTACCAATACCATCAAAAATAATTGAGAAAGTTGTGAACAAGCAACTATTGGAATACCTTGAAGAAAACACTATACTGACCAAGTCACAGTACGGCTTTCGCAAGTCAAGTGACACCACCAGCACTGCTGCTGATCTAATGAAAATTGACAAAAACAAAAAGTGTGCCCTAGTGTCTCTTGACCTGTGTAAGGCCTTTGACGCGGTCAACCAAGATATCTCACATGGTTTCGTGATTACCTATCGTGTAGAAAACAATTCATTCAAATCTTAGTGAAAAGAAAAAAATTACCTGTGGTGTACCACAGGGATCGATCCTAGGACCCACCCTTTTCCTCATTAACATAAACTCCTTAGCGAACATAAATATTAAGGGGGAAGTCCGACTGTATGCGGATGACACAACAATTGTATACTTTGGAGAAACACGTGATGCCATCTCCCAGAACATCAAAGAAGACCTCCAGTGCTTGGCCGAATGGTTATCTTGCCATAAGTTGACCCTCAATTTGTATAAATCGTTTTTTATGTGGATTGATAAATGTAAGGTGCCTGATAACACCAAAAAAGAAATATCTTTTGGAAATAGTACTATGAAATACTATAGTAAAATTAAATTTCTTGGTCTGATTATAGATGAGAAGCTTTCATGGCATGAGCAGATTGAATATATACGCAAAAAAATTATCGGACCAGTGGGTGTTCTTAGGAGATTAAGTTATACTGTGCCAAAATATCTATTGAGGTCAGTTTACTTCTCCCTAGTTCACTCCCATTTGGAATACCTAATAATTATCTGAAGTTCAACTTTTGAGAGTTATATAACACCACTGAAAACACTACCGAACAAAGCCATAAAAAAACTGTACAAATTACCAATGAGATTTACAACATCAGACCTGTTTAACAAATATAATATTAGATCCTTGGATAGCCTTTATGTGGTGAAAGTTAATGAATTTATTCATCAAGTATTGAATCAGGTGATGCACACTGAAGATATGAAATCCATCCATATGAAACTCGACAATACAAAGATATATCTTTACCACAAGGAGCAATAGAATATAACAACATGAAAAAATTGAATGTAAACAAATTTAAAATCACTGTGAAGAAACACTTCCCCTTATATATCCTCTGAAAATATAGTAGACCGTAATATTATATATATAGTCATCAACTGAAACCAAATAACTGATTTCTACTACTATGATATATCTAACTAAATATTATATTGCGATACATTTAACTATTTAACTGTGATACATATATTTAACTATTTTATTGTGTCGACTCATTAATTGTAGTGAATTTTGGTATTTGAAATTTAATTTTGTACATTTCTTATAAATGGTACATATAATTTTTTTTAATCTAACCAGTAGCTCAAGGCATCTAGGGCTAGTTCCCCATAGCAGAATCCAATAGATTAGGTGGCAGTGAGCCATACCGTAATAAACTGTCAGTACTCAAATTTCTTAGTACAAAGTGACTCTTAGATAACTTCTCATTTAACTCGTTTGTATGTGTTTTCCAGTTTACTTCGGCATCTACAGCCAAGAACTTTCATTACTTTTTCGTCATTCCTGAGATCTTTATGTTTTGTAAATGAAATGCTCTTTGTCTTATTTTTATTTAGAGAGAGAGAGAGAGAGCATTAGAGTTGAAATACAGTTCATCCTTCACCAGTGTTTCAACCGATATCCTGTCAATTTCTTCTTGGTATTCCCCCTGAATTAGAAAAGTGGAATCATCGGCGTATAAATGAACATCTGCAGTGTCAATAAATTGGGGTAGGTCATTTATATACATTATAAACAATAATGGCCTGGGGAACTCCGTGTTTGACTTGGATAGTGCTGGAGGTCTCATTGTTAAATAATGATGTCTTCCTTTGAGATATGTTTCGATTAGACTGAGAGCTGTGCCACGAATTCCATAATTGTAAAGCTTTTCCAACAGAATATCGTGCGAAACACTGTCGAAATCTTTTGACAAATTGCATAGGATTGCTCGTGTGTGTATTCCGGCGAACCTATTTTTGGCTATTTGATGAACCAAATCTGTTACCATTTGTGTAGTTGATCTGGGGGATCTGAAGCCATATTGATGGTCATCTAGATTTTTGTTGTTATCAAGAAAACTGATTAATCTGTCTTTTATAGTGATTTCAATAATTTTTGAAAGTATTGCAGTTATTGTAATATGAATCTGTAGTTATCACAATCATTGCAGTTGCCTTTCTACAGAATTGGGATTGCTCTGCCTAGTTTAAGTTGGGATGGGAAGTGTTCACCATGTGCATCCATGCTAGAGCTGCTTTTTAAGGATTGGATTATTTTCATTATTTCCTTTTCATTAGTTGGCCGTAAAAATAGGAAGTCCTTAATGGTTTCCGTCAGGAGTTCATCCCTGTTGATTCTGTGGGAGCAATTTTTTCAAGGATGTTGTCTGTCATTGATGCACTGTATTTGCAAAAATCGTTAGCTGTAAGACATGGGTTCTGTTTTTCGAAAGGCGACTTATCCTGAATTTCACTGACCACATCGTTCTTTTTGTTTTTTTTTATCTTTTCTATATATTTTTTGTGATTTATGGAATATACATTTCAGTTCAACGTCACCTATTTTTCTATAGTTTTGTTATATTATTTTCTTTATTTAATTTAGGACCATAGAGCTTTCGATCATCCTGCTTAATATGTTTTAGGAGGAAAGCAAGTTCGTTAGCATAAGTGACATTTTCGCATATACATTTTGATTGGACGACCAGGTTATCTGAGGCTAGAAAGTAAGACCAATCGATTTTGTTCATGTACTGCTTGAATTCTGCTATACCTATTTCTGTCATAGGTCTTATTGGATTGGGTATGTCATTGTCTGACTTGTTATTCACTACCAGACTAATATACTGACCATAATGATCTAATATTTCTTGATTGAAGCTTGTAGACAATGTGGTTAAGCTTGTAGACAATGTGGGTTTCCGGGTTTCCTCGTTTCGGACGTCCATCGTCTTATGACTTATACATAGGTGATACTTTCGCTATTTTGAGAACTGTATGTATGTACCAAGATGTGCTCTTGATTAGGTGAAATATAATAGATAGATTTATTGATCTCTTCAAATCATTTACATGACATGAGACAAGTACGATACAGTTCAAAAACATAAAAGGAATATGTGCACAAACAACATTGTATATAGTGTATAGTGTATAAATAAAACACAATCATTAAGGCATATATTGAGATACAAGATGATATTCGTTAGAATATAGTCTTGTTGGTTATAATATTATGAGCATTGGGCTATGAATTCCTCTAAGGAGTAGAAGCAATTCTTGATCAAGAAAGATTTTAGAGTGGATTTAAATTTGTTTATATTTCCAAGTTATTTTATATCCTCTGGTAGCATGTTATAGAAGTATCCTCCTGCGTAGAGTGTCACAAACTGTAACAATGTCTCACTCTACACTTATCTAATGTTTTGTATATTTTTTTTTATTATTTTTTATATTTGCTATTTTATGTAAAAATTAACTTGTACTATTTATTTGTTGTGGACATTCATAAGACACATCTTTTTAAAGACGTACCTAAACATATCGAATATGTCATGGGCCATGCCTGTTCTCATAAATCGATCTATATTTTGAAGGAGAATAAATTCTTATCTTATATTGAAATTGTTATCTGACATAGGAATGGTAAAAAGTCTGTTGAGAAGGAAGTTGAAAGCTGCATGTTTGTGTACATTAGGGTGGCAACTAGTGGATGGAATAACCAGATCTGTCTGGGTAGGTTTCCGGTAGATAGAAAAATCAAATTTATTTGATTTGTTTATAAGCAAATCTAGGAATGCTAAGGAATTATTGTTCATTCATTCCATAGTGAATTTGATAGAAGGGTGCATAGAATTGAGGAAGTTTAAAAGTAAGCTGACATCACTCAGGGGGCTATCAAACAATACAGTACAGTCAACATATCAATACCAAAAAATTATTTTATTAAAAAGTTGAAAATGTTCAAGTTGTTTTTCAAGGTTGTGCATAAATATTTCTGCAAGTAACGGTGAGATGTTAGGACCACCTATATTTTGTTTATTTTTTTTTATTAAGCTGAAAAAAGTAATGAGTCTAATAATGTACATATATATATATATATATATATATATATTAATATTCAAACAATGTGAGCATTGAATGTTGGACTAGAATAAAAGGTTCCGGACCAACATGATACACTCATCGGGGGAATACTCGGGAACAAGTTAACGATGTCAAATGAAACTAATAAGGAATTGTGTGGAATAATTATTTTCGTAATTTTGTTTCTTTAAATCCAAAGAATTCTTTATTGAAAAAGGGTTACAGTTAAATCTCTGATTAGATGATTAAACCAAGAAGCTAGTTCAGAAACTGGCGAATTGCAAAATGACACAACTGGGTATATATGGATTCCAGGTTTGTGTATTTTTGGTAAACCATACAACCATACAGATCTGGTTATCCCATCCACTAGTTGCCACCCTAATGTACACATACATGCAGCTTTCTACTCCCTATGCTTTACCATTCCTATGTCAGATGAAAATTTCAATAAGGACTTAATATTATCAAACAAATAGCTTTCAACAACGCCTATTCTCCACACCCCTCCTGAACAGATTTTATCACCGACACATGACCAAATCTTTAAACATTCCTTTTATTTCTTCTCTTTCTGAAAGATTCAAAAACTCCTCTTTCCCTTCACTTTCTTTCGTAGGCAAAGTTTTCTATGAAGTTCGAAACGTTTTGAATAGACACAATAAAGATATCATCTCATTTTACACTTGCCACACTCTCTCAAAACTTTTTGTAAGACCCCAAGATAATATTCCCTCACATAACAGGTCTGGAGTTTACTCGATTTCTAGTTCATTTCCAACTTGCAATGCTCAATATATCGGTCAGAGCGGAAGAAAGAGTATTACCAGAGTCATGGAACATGTCAAGATTATTGAAAAACATCCTGGATATAACATTCTCCAAGCTAACACAAAAAGTTCTTTCCCCAATAACATAATTAGTTCAGAACACAGTTTTAAAATCGACAAGGACCTAAAAATCTTACATGTTTGTAAAAAAAGCAATAAACTCAATCTTCTAGACATTTTTGAGATCAACTCCTCTATCAATAACAGTAATGTGACAGTAATGTACATATCAACTTTGATTGTATTGTTTTCTTCAACTCCCCTGTTTTCAATTAATAAAAATGCTCTATTTTCTAATTTCCAACCTTGTTTTATCAACTTCATAGTATGCCACATGTTGAATTTGATTATCATCTGTTAAATTTAGATATTTGATTCCTTCCTAGTAATTTAATTTTTCTTAGCTATATGTCACTTTTATTTTAATAATATCTACCTACCTTTGTTTTATATCCTCCCTTTTGAATTTCACCTTTAGAGGTCAGGTATTGTATATTTAATTATAACAAATCATCCTGTCAATTTATATCAAATGTTCTTTTCGTCAATCATACAGTTGATCGCCGAGAGGTTGGATTTTGTATTGATTACACGACATTCGATATGTGTTGTTTTTTGTTTTTTTATAATTGTTTTTATTTTGCTTGTGATACACAACATAATGAACATAAACTGATTTTAACATTCTTTTAATTTTTAAACTTTTTTATTATGGCCACTTTCAAACCCCATGTGAGTAAGAAACTTTTATTTGACAAAATGTTAATGATTTTATATATTGAATCCATACATTGATGTAATCCCTCCTTTTTAGAATACTAGTCTTCGTTTTTGGCTGATGATGGACCTTTATAGATCCGGAACATGTACCATCCCTATTTAAGAGAGTAAAAAACATTGTGAAGTATGACTATGAGTTTTCTTGGAATATTCCACTCCACGAGATTCGATGGACTTTTTTCACAAATTACTTTCATTGTTCCTTGCTTCTATATAACCCCAACACACCAGCACTACCTGAAACATGATAAAAATAAACTAGGTAACGTGAAGGTAACGTCTCTATACCAAGCAAAAAATCTGATTGTTTTAATAATATCTCCATCCGGTGTATTTTTTTGGAAACTTACTTTAATGGTGAAAAATTCTTCAGTTGCCTTTGTCAGGAACTCGTTGATGTTGTCTCTGGAATAAATGCTTGATTTCTTTGACTAGAAGCCTACAAATGTTTTCCCAAAAATGACAAAAACTACGTCATTTAGCCGTTGTTGATTTTGGTGTTTTGTCATGACCTTAGTAACCATCAAAATTCGATAACTTGATGTTTGTAGATGTAGCTTATATCACATGCACCACCTGTGAATGTTTAGAATGTCAAAATTGATGGTGTAACAAATGTTGATTTTATTGGAAAAATAATTGTTGGATTTCGAACAACAAGATCTCAGTTTTTGTTTCAGGAATTCATGGTTGAAAATAAAATTGCATACAAAACTCGATGGGAAATTTCATTGCAGCCGTGAGGTTTAGTTTTATCTCGATGTTACATATCGCAATCAACTCTGCAACCTCTCGACCAACAATGAAACATTCTCCGTCGTGGATTGTAATATACTATAATAATACCAATATTCGAAGTTTTCTTCTGTATCTCAAGTCCTCTGATTTTGCTTAATTCAATTTTCCCAGTTTTGACAAATCCAACAATTATGAAATATTACAAATGATTTTATGTTTCTTATGTTAATTAACAATTTTTGTGACTACGAATGTAATAACGTGATTGTGACGCTATATGTATACTTTTTTCCTATTTACATTGTTATTTATATATTTACCTTTAAGTACTCGCTTTGTCAACAAAAAATTAATTTTTCCGACAATAAAGCATATTTTGATTTGATTTTGATAATGTATATTTTATATAACACACCCACAATAATCCTTTGCAGAATCATTTCACTAAACCTACAAATAATATCTCTTTTTTTTTATTGTTTCCCCAGAAAAAAAAACACGGTGAAGGAAATATAAATATATATGAATCTTGGAACTAATAGAATGATTTATAATTCATTCGCCAGTACATATGAATAGTAATATTAATATTAAGTGTGATATATCGTGAGGGGACTTTTGATTTTCTGAATGAACTACAGGGGATTTCATTTGAATGAAAATGCATATTTTTCAATTTAGTTTGGATTCATCTGACATTTTCAATTTTATATCATCTTTCAATAACTCGACCATATTTTTTGCTTTTGTTTCATTTTATTTTTTCATCAAGTTAGAGTCAAATTGATATAATTTTTTTAAGTAACTTCGTTATATCTCCTGAAATACTGTGCATTGGCTTACATTATTCCAGTTATCGCGAAAATCATAGAGACGCTAGTCAAAACAAGGTTGATATCCTACCTGGAAACAAACTCCTTGCTTTATTTGGCTTTAGAAAAAATAAATCAACTACGAGAGCTATTCTGAGCGTTATTTCGAATGTAGTTGATTACTCGAGAAGGGGGAGCATTCTTTTTTAATGCTTTGTGATCTGATTAAAGCTTTTGATTGTGTATCCCATGATATATTACTTGAGAAACTTTTCTGTTATGGCATTCGTGGACTTCCATTGGAATTTTTTAGGTCTTATTTGCATGGGCGATCTCAGTGTGTTTCGGTTGAAGGCGCCAAATCAGCATTAATGCAAATCGTCCATGGGGTTCCACAAGGCTCTGTTTTGGGACCAACCCTATTCATTCTGTATATCAATGATTTATATTATCATATATTACCGAAAAAATGCATTCTCTTTGCTGACGACACCACACTCATAGATCGTAATAGTAAATTAGAGGAACTGATTGACTCTTCCAAACTCACCTTGCAAATGACAAATGAGTGGTTCTGTTCAAATAAGCTAATGCCCAATTCTGCTAAAAATCAGAATCTTATATCTTCAAATCTTCACTAACAGGTGGAGAAAGTGTCAAGGTACTTGGTATATCCATTGATGACAAACCCAACTGGATGTGTCACGTGGAAAATCTGTCGAAAAAATTATCAAGCGTCATGTTCTTGATTCGCAGATTGAAAAACCTTGGTGCAGATACTGTAAGAGCCAGCTATTTTGGACTTTTTCACAGTCATATGACTTATGGAATTGTCTTGTAGGGTAATTCGGTCTCATTCAAACAAAATTTTTGTTTTACAAATAAGGTTATTTGAATAATATCAGGGGCGGGCTACAGAGATCACTGCCATGCTCTATTTATTCATCACCAGATCATGCCTCTTCCTACCGCTTTCATATATTCCACTTTGCTCTTTCAGCAGACACGCATCAGCACCAAACAAGGTCAGGAAACCTCAAGATATAGACTCTCTGTAACATTGAATATAAACCTATATTATAAATTACCTTTGGAAATAAGAAATATGAACTTTTACAATTTTAAGAGATCAGTGAAATCTTGTCTACTAATGAACTGTTTTTACTTTTTGAACTATAATTTTAACGTGGATGATCTAGGCTTTTGATGTGTTTGTCAATTCAACTTTTATACCCCTTTCTGTATTGTTTACAATGACTGAGTTCTGAGTTAACCTTATTTTATTCCTGTGTTGTAATGTGATGTAACTTAAAAAAAATCTTAAGGACCTGCTACAAATGTATTTATATATATGGACGTAGTTAATAAATCTATCTCTCTCATGCTTCTTCATTTTCGAAAATTCAAAGTGATTTCTTTTTTGTAAAATAATATTCAAGGCATTTCCTTTGAAAAAAAAAATGATTGGTACGTTTCTGGGACCTGCTGTGAGAAGAATATGCCTGCCAAAAAAAAATTGCACAAGTAACCCTTTCACCACATTTACTCACTTTACACCTATATTCGCATTTCGATAACTAATTTATCATCATACTACACTAAATAAATTGTAACTTTTTCTTACAATTTATACCTGTTTTTTCTAATAGGGTTATTCTATACTAATTACTGTTCCTCAAGTCGATAATGGGATCTTGATGGTTCTGTGGGGATCAAAGTAAACTATGTGGAACTATATGGAACATTAAGTACATTTTTATTATGGTTTGTGTGGATAACTATACTCTCCAGGCAGTCTAATTTTCTAATTTGAAAATGATCAAATCGGTCAACGACATTAGAAAATTAAACTGCGTGGAGAGAATAATTATCCACAGAAATCATAATAAAAATTTACTTAATGTGGATAATGGGCCTATGTATTCCACCTTGTTTACTTTGATCCCATTAGCGACTTGAGGAACAGTAATTAGTATAGAATAACCCAATTAGAAACACCAGGTATAAATTGTAAGAAAATGTTACAAGTTATTTAGTGTAGTAGATAACTTAGTTATCGAAATGGGCATATAGGTGTGAGCAAGTGTAGTGAAGGGGTTACTTGTGCAATTTTTTGATTGTGTGTCACCACAGCATCTAGCCATTGTCTTCATCAATATGCCTGCCCTCGATTAACATTTTTCTGGTTATTCATTTAGGAGCATTGAAAATATTCTTATGTATCTTGCTTCTGGTTAATTGAAGATAATGTTATGGTTTGAACTTGAATTACAGATTTCTGGGAAAATAAGAATTTCAATGGTCTTGCTGGTGAACTGTCAAAAATCAACCATTTTTATGAAGATGATATATTAAAGAAAGAAGATGAAGATCATTCAGAATGTAATGATGATTCGTTGACAAATAATGTAGAATCGAAAATGAAGACACTCAAAAATAAAGATGACATTGATGTAATTTACCAAGATGTCAAACCTGAAATATGTGAGAAAGAAGCAAGTGGAAAAAGTGAAAATGGGTCTTACCCAAACTCTTTTACTGATATATTGATTAGAACAGAAATTGGATCAGAAATTGGACCAGAAATTGGACCAAACTTTTCTCATAAACTTTCAATAGGTGAGAGGGTATTTTTTCACCAGAAATGTTTTACAATTTAAGAGTTATACAAGAATATATATCTAATGAAAAAGGTTAATCTTTTTGTAACAGATGAAATCTCATCAGGGGATGTATTCTCGACAATTAGCTCACAATGTAACTTGAATTCTAGTTGAATTCTATAAAACCTACTAAAAATATCAATAAACCCAAATCAAATGAAAATATGCTTTATTGTCAGAAGAATAAAATTCTTATGGACAAAAAGGGGAAGGACAGAAGAAACAAAACAAAACGATGTTCATATGTTTCAATCACATTTAGGGTATTTTTACAATCATTACAATTTCTATCATATAATAAAATGAATTATATATTGCACATATACATTGTAGATTGTAGGGGGTGTCGATATGGCTCTTCAGCCTCTCTGTACTTCGACCTATAAGGTCTTTTGAGACTCCTTGCGAAGTGTATCAGATTTCTGGTTCCTGATCACTGAGCTCTTGGCAGATGTTCTGCAGTTTCAGTGAAGTTCTCGCAGTAACAACACACTGCACTGTCCGATCTATCCCAACCCTTTTTTTGTGCCCATCACTAAAAACAACACATTCGAGAAATACATAAATGTGATGCTCTCAACTGTATATCTGATTAATTACTAAGCAATTTAGACGCATATCTCTGTAGCAAAGCAACAGGTAGAAGCATGTCTGTGCAGGAATTAACTCGTAGTTTGGCATCATAATGAGATTTCTGTTACATAAAAAACATTCTATATGGTTTTTGATGAATACTATGTACTATAATGAAGGTTTTGATTACTGTATGTTCAAATTGAATTGGCTTCTCAGACTGGAATCCTGAAAATACCGTGGCAGTCAAAGTGTTAAATACATACATATACCCACAAAAAAAGGAAAATTGACCTTCGATACCCAATGGTATGACACTAAAAACAGAAACATTGTTCCAAAAATAAATATACAAGGACAAATATTTTATACTCACCTCAGTCAGTGTATTTATGACATTTCACTGAAGGGAGAGAACAAAGAGAAATCACTGTATTCAAATACAAAATTAAGAATATTATGGAGTAATTCTCTCGTCATGATTCAAAATATACAAAATTTTGTGCACACATATGTTGATATACGTTCTATCTGTCTTTATACTCTACATCTTTAGGTTATATTTTTTATGTATAATTGTTCTATATACATATAATTGTTATACATACTAATATAGAAAAAAAAGAGAAAACACAAATACCCCACATACAAGTGCATATTGTTTCACTTCCGTTAGTTACCAATGTTTATTTAGTTTTATTCCTCTAAATTCAGTTTTGTTTGTATTAATTTTGTATTATTATTGGTAATAAACATTTTATTATTATTAAGGCATTGATTGCCCATTGTGATGGTTTCTCATGATAAATAAATTTAAAAAAACTATTGCAAACAGTATCCTAGATCTTTTCTTGTATCTTGTATAACATTTTTTTGAGAAAAATCTAATTTTTCCATTTTTTCTTTAGACTCTGAAACATGGCCTCAACAAAATATAGAAGAGAATGGAACAGCTATGGGAAGGAAGCATGATAAAAGGAAGGAATCTACAAGAACTGTTGATTTAAAGAATTATCAGATATTTCAGATTTATCCTCTTGAATCCAAACAGGAGTTTAAAAAGAGACCTCATACTAGAGAAAAGCCATTTCAGTGTAAATCATGTTCCAAGTCTTTTACTACGAAATATAATTTGTCAGTGCATGAGAGAATTCATACAGGGGAAACACCATTCGAATGCAAATTTTGTTCAAAATCGTTTATGGTGAAGAGATATCTTATGGAACATGAGATAATTCATACAGGGGAAAAACCATTTCATTGCAGAATCTGTTCAAAAGCGTTTGGCTCTAGGGGGTGTCTTTCGAGACACAAATTAATTCATACAGGAGAAAGATCATTTCAATGCAAAATCTGTCAAAATCGTTTTCCCGAAAGGATTATCTTACGGTTCACGAGAGAATTCATACAGGAGAAAAAACCATTTCACTGCAAAGTTTGTCCAAAGAATTATGCACATAAAAACTTGTTGTTGATTCATGAGAGAATTTATTCAGGGTAGTAGAAGGTGGAGTACTATGAGGCAAGAAGATATAGAAAGGAGGTGAAATGTCCATAAGCGTCTGTTGGCATAAATATGATGTAGCTGTGTGGGGCAAGGTCAAGGTGGGAATTAAATATCTTATTTCTGACCGGGATATTATAAGCTTATATCGTCATGGTTCAATACAGAGGGTTATAACTCCCTTGGGATATTAAAGATTCTTTAATTCCTTCTATCTATATATATATATATATATATATATATATATATTTATTTATGAACTGAAAACCAAAACATATTTTATTTATTCACGTTATTACAAATAATAAATGTACAATTTTGAAATGTTCCCGGAAAATTACTTTGGAAACTGGAAACAATTTCTTCTTTTGTATGGCTGGTGCTTCTGTTCACTACAGTCGATGTACCTGCCTCTTCTAATGCTATCCTCCAAATACCCCTCCGCCACCGTGGAACTTCTCCAACTTCCGTGCCTTTTTAAGTTAGTCGTAGTTGCTCCTGCAGAAGTGCGACAAAGGCAATGTCCCGTATAAGAAGATGGGTTTGGCAATCCTAAATACATTGCGATTTTGCTGGGATTTTCCCAAACATATTTTTTCCAATTGGCTGAGATGTACATTTATTTTGTCGGAAGCTCAAAAAAAATCGTTCAATACCTTCAGGACGCAAGGACATATAAAGTCTTAATAAAGGCAAAGCAGAGAACTCTTTTTCATCCACAACTGTAAATTTGTTCGATACCCCGCTACCTTCCACTATCTTCATATTTAGAAGTTCCTGAGATCTGCATCCTCTAAAATAACCCATAATTAAAACAACCTATAACAAATAAAGCGAAATAAATACATACAAAAAGAAAAATAATAAAAAAACACCTTATGATGCAATAAATGATTTTCATTCAAGATGATTTCGTAATAATCATGTTGAATACTAATAACATCAGCAATAAAAAAACTCTTAATACGGCTCTGAGAAATTGCATGAATATTGCCACAAGTCACAAACTTAATTTTATTGTGTGAAAGAAATTGTTCAAGAGATGAAATAATAATCAAGTGCCTTGGGTTTTCCACAAGACGTTTCAAAGGTTCTTGCATTAATTCATCTCTAAAATTCATTATTGATCAGAAATGTAGAGGAAGCAAATTTCTAGTGTAAATGAAATAAAGGATTACATTAATAACCCAATCAAGTGTAAAAAGATTGCTTTAAAAATGATTGTGACACACTTATCTTATGAAATTTCATATGAAAAAAAAGTTGAGGCTATTACCAATGTAGAACCAGTTGCATACTCTGCTAATACATCCGACAATTATTTTTTAGACCAAGGTATGTCGTCAATGACAAAAAATTGAATGTTCCTAACTCAAATGTCTTTACTTCATGCTCTCTATGCCTTGAAAATATCGAAGACCATTATCAAACTGATGAAAATGTAAGTATTACTACCAATAGGTCACGTTCTGCTGTAGCTCAGAATGAAAATATTTCTTTTGCCCACCAAAATATTCAATGTATCAGTAATAAGATAGTTCTTCTAAACAATATGTTTAAGGAAGATAACATATGTGATTTTCTGATTATTACGGAACACTGGCAAAAGGCTGAACAATTAGACAGTATTAAGTTAAGCAATTTTGATCTTTGTGCCTCATACTCTAGAGATACCAAGATCCATGGAGGAGTTTCTATCTATAAACATGACAAATCATTCATAAGCTAAATATGACTAGTTTTTGTAAAGAAGGTGTTATAGAAGTATGTGGTATCAAATTACTAAGTAGAAATATGATTTGTATAGCAATTTACAGACCACCTGATGGTGACTACAGTGAATTCCTGCTTTTACTCAGCGGAATTCTCGCAGATATTGATGATGAGACTACATCGATAATCATTGGCATAGACTTCAATATCAATTTTCTAGTACATAGCACCAACCTTACTCTTTTAGAGGACCTGCTATCTTCCTATGACATTGAAATCGGTTTGAGAATGCCAACAAGGGTTACGGTAAACTCAATGACATGTATAGATAACTTTTTTATCAAGACAAGCCACCCCTATAGTGTGGCAATAGTAGACCTTCATCTTTCAGATCATTATTCACAATTTTTGAAAATTACTTCTGATCTGCAACACGAAGTCAGTAATGGTAAGAAAAATAGTTTTTCTTATCGTCGTGACCTATGCAATGAAAATATTGTAAGATTTCGTAATTACTTATCACAAGAAGACTGGGCAGACGTATATGTTCAGAGTTGCCCCAACTTAGCATATGATGCATTTAGTGAAACACTTACATATTATTTTGAAATATCATTCCCAAAAAGAAAAATTACCTTAGGGCGACCAAAAAAAAATGACTTCACACAAAATAATGATGACTCATGAAATAAGGGATTTAAAAAATAAGGTCTCGTTGTTTAATACATTAGCTAGGAATGATAATAGATATAAGGAAGAATGTAAGAAATTCAATAAAGAATACAGAGAGAAATTGCAATCGCTGAATAGACAACATCATGATGATTTGATATCAAACTCATCCAACAAATCTAAAACAACCTGGGCCATAATTAAGGAGTTACAAAAAAATAAAACTATGAAACATGATGTTCAATATTCAGATGAAAAATTCAATCTACTGTAACGTAAATAAACTTAACTTGGTTTTACTAATTTATTTCACACTTAAATTTACAACTAATTTATATTACTAACTATGCCACTGTATCGCTCGATGCTATCGGCTCGCTGAGACTGAGACTGGTCTGCCCTCTTGAGTGCTGCCTATTTATCTCCGTTACAGAATTCTCGACCTTTCCAATTCTGGCGGTTGGAAACCAGCATGTTCCAGTTGTTTCCAATATTGACGGTTGTTATCCGCGGCGGCGCGACTGGATTGTTCTCGAATATCTCCGGGGACGACATCATCGTTGTCGATGGCAACGAATGAGGCGACAGGTCCGGCCTAGGTTCGTTACATTGCCCCCTTCTTAAAGACATTTCGTCCCGAAATGTCATCCTTGGAGTGTGACGATATCTGCATGACTCCCCATATCTGCACCGTGAAGTTCGATGGAAGTAACACTCCACGGTCTTCATGATCGGTCGTGGAAGAGGGTTACAGCAAACCAAAATCTTGACGCCGCTGGATCTGAATATCGCCTCCAGTATACTTCTTATGACTCTCCAGTCCAACCCATCAATACCACAAGACAATTTTGGAATTGCTAGATCCACCAGATTCTGGTCCACCATAGTATCTCTTAGTTTGGTGAGACTCTTCCAGACATCTTCATAGGACGGTTTATCTTGGGAATGCCTCTTGGTAACTAGGTAGTAGATGTTTCTCTGGCCTTTCTTCAACTGTAGCACCCCACCAACTTCTGGATTCTGCTCCGCAGTGTTTGGAGTTGACCAAATTTCTTGGAGAACACTACGGCGATTCTCCTGGACATTCGAAGATCTTCTGCCACACAGTGCGCTAGTGCGTAGTCAGCAGGCACCTCGAAAAGGTCTCGTGACTCCTCTCTAGTAACCCCATGTAGAACTTTCTGCCCGTTTGAATACAAGGACATAAACTTTTCGAACGTCATATCATCCTCCGGTGGCCTGAGAGTGCGAACTTGGTCATGGTTTCCAGCGTAAGGGCCAACCTGTTGAAATGAACGCCCCTTGGTTTCCCTCGGGGTGGCTTCCGGATTCGGTACACAAGGTCGTTTATCCTTTTCACGATTTTATACGGGCCTTCCACGAGTTCCGCAACTTTGGTGATAGTCCACGACGACGTTTGGGGTTGTACAGCCAAACCAGGTCATCAACCTTAAATCCTCCAGCGTCGGCCTTGATGTCATCGGTCTTCTTCATTTTATCTCTGGCGCTCTGGATGTTCAACCGGACTCGTTCGTGGATGTCGTCCATTCTCTGCCGAAGTATTGCTGGCGTAGTCCTCTCCCGCAGTGTCTTGTCCTGTCGGTATCCCAAACTTCAGGTCTTCAAGGCGGTCGCAGTTCTCGGCCCATTATAATACTAGCAGGAGTTTGACCGGTTGACTCGTGTACTGCGGATCGATAGGCCATCAGGAACAAATGAAGATACTGGTCCCAGTCTCTTTGATGGTCAGAACAACCTTGGACAAGTGGCGGTTGATCGTCCTGTTCATCCGTTCCACCATTCCATCGGACTGCGGATGTAGGGCCGTGGTTCTTGTCTTGCGGATGTTCAGCAGTAGACATATTTCTTGGAACAGGTTGGATTCGAAATTTCTGCCTTGATCCGAGTGCAGCTCCATTGGAATACCGAATCGACATATCCACTCTTTCACCAAGACGTCGGCGACGGTGATGGCTTCCTGGTTGGGCAGGGCATAGGCTTCCGCCCACTTACTGAAGTAGTCCATTGCCACAAGGATGTATTTATTCCCGTGGTCGGATACGGGAAACGGGCCGGCGATGTCAATGGCGATTCTCTCGAACGGGCTGCCTACGTTGTACTGACGCATCGGGGCCTTGGGTCGTATTCGAGGTCCATTGCTAGCAGCGCATACAGCGCACTTTCTGCACCAGTCCTGGTCGTCATCTTGACAATTGGCCCAGTAAAACCGTTGCCTCACTTTCTGCAGGGTCTTCGTCACTCCCAGATGTCCTCCAGCGACTCCATCATGGATTTCCCGCAGCACTTCCTCTCTTCTGTTCCTGGGAACAATTATTTGGCGTCTGTCTTCCCCACCAATCTCGGCCTCCAACACACGTTTCAGGATCCCATTGTCCAGAATAAGAGAGTTCCATTGTGCCCAATAGGACTTAACAGCCGGCGAGTGACCTGCGACTTCCTGCCACGATGGTCTTCGATTGCCCTTCTTCCAGCTGACGACTGAGCCAAGGTCGGGGTCTTTCTCTTGGTCTTTCTGGATCTTGCTGTCATTCCAGTTGTCATCCATTGCCGTGGTTCTACAAAGTGTTGCTTCTTTCTCTTCTGCTCGTCGGCAATGTGAGCAATCGTCTGGACATGGTCTTCGCGACAAGGCATCTGCATTCTTATGGCTAGTTTCGGCTCGATGTTCGATCTCGAAATCGAATTCTTGGAGTCTCTCGATCCAACGTGCTACTTGACCCTCAGGATTTTTGAACTGTAAGAGCCATTTGAGAGCTGCATGGTCAGTTCTCAACAGGAATCTTCTTCCATACACGTACTTGTAGAAGTGCTCCACTCCCTTTACAACAGCTAACAGCTCTCGCCTGGTGACACAGTAATTGCGCTCTGGTTTGCTAAGCGTCTTGCTGAAATAACCAATGACCTTCTCCTGTCCCTCCTGGATCTGAGATAGGACAGCTCCAAGTCCCACGTTGCTGGTGTCCGTATCCAAAATGAATTTCCCTTTGGGTAGGGGATAGCTCAGTATAGGTGCGTTGATCAAAGCTCCTTTCAGCTTCCTGAATGAGTCTTGACATTCTTCGGACCACTGGAACTGTGTTTGGCCTTCCGTGAGCCTGGTCAGTGGTTTAACGATGTTGGCGAATCCCAGCACATATCGGCGATAGTATGTGCATAAACCAAGGAAACTTCGAAGTTGGTGAATGTCTTTTGGGATGGGCCAATCCTTAACAGCTTTGATCTTCTGGTCATCCACTGCTACTCCTTCCCCAGAGACAACGTGGCCGAGGTATCGTACTTCTTTTTGGAACAGATGGCATTTCTTAGGGCTCAGCTTCAACCCGGGAGTTCCTCAGTCGCAGGAATACTTCCTCCAAGTTTTCACGTGGTCCTCGAACGATCTGCCGACCACAATTATGTCGTCGAGATACACTAGACACGTGTTCCATGAGAGTCCCTTCAGCACTGTCTTCATCAATCTTTCGAATGTGGCGGGAGCATTACAGAGCCCGAATGGCATAACGGTGAACTGCCACAATCCTGAGCCGATTGTAAAAGCAGTCTTTTCTCGATCTTCCTGAGCCAGTTCTACTTGCCAGTATCCACTCTTCAGATCAAGGGTCGAGAAAATCGTGGAACCAGCCATCGTGTCTAGGGTGTCATCTATTCTCGGGAGAGGGTAACTGTCCTTCTTCGTGACATTATTAAGTTGGCGATAGTCTACACAAAAGCGTGTCGATCCATCCTTTTTCTCCACCAGTACGACTGGAGAGGACCAGGGACTGTCAGATGGTTCGATAACTCCTTCTTTTCCCATATCGCTGACTATTTTGTCAGCCTCTTCCTTCTTGGCAATAGGAAATCTTCTTGCTGATTGCCGGATCGGTCGGGCACCCCCCAGTATCAATCTTGTGCTGGACCACATTAGTTCGACCCCCTTTTCCTTGTCCGGTATCGAAGATGTCTTGGTACTTTTTGACTAAATCTCTTAGTTTGGGCTGTTGAGCTGGTTTTATGTCTTTGGAAGAGATGGCAACTAATTTTTCTAGTTCTGTGGGCAAGTTGTTGGGTTGGCTAATCGTACCTCGTACGCCCCGGATCACAGATGAAACTGACGAGCAGTGCCCTAAAATTGTTCCTTTCTTTAAGGTCACTGGAAAGTAATTGACATTCATGACTCTTACCGGCACACATTTTTCAGCACATAACAGGGTTTTCCCTAGAGCAATCCCTCGTCCAATTTTCTCATCATGAAGTTTGGGCTCGAACATCACCACGTCTCCACTGCTCCCACTCCCGTCCAGGCGAGCCTCCAGAATGGTTTCAGCCCTCTCAGGTACGCTTACATCTTCAGCCAACAGCACACGGATCAACTCCTCACTTCTCCCATGAAGCACCAGCTCTTCTCCGTTGACCCGTGGGGCGCGTCTTTGAAATCAATTCAAACCCTCTGGAATTCATGATGTCCATTCCGATGATTGCATCGTCTTCGATGTCCGCTACAAGTGCCTGATGTTTCACTTTAGTGCTGCCCAAAATTGTTTCAATCGGTAGCTCGCCATATACAGTAGCTGGCTCCCCTGTTGCTGTCGTAGCTTCAAGTTGTTGTTCAATCCGTTCGGTGTTCTGGCAAAGGAAGGCCGAGAATTGTCCTAGTCGCACCTGTATCTAGCAGCATGGTGCAAGGCCGTTATTGATGAGACCGTCTACGAAAACACCTCTGTTCTGTCGTTGCAGGACAGCGACATATGCGTTGTTAACAGGGGCTTGTTGTACACAGGCCGACGATTGCCCCTCCTCATCGACCTTCTTCAGTTTTCCTGCGCCTGTGTCGATTCTTTGAATGTTGGACATTTGCTACGCAGGTGTCCAATTTTTCCACAATTCCAGCATCTTAACTGTCTTCTCTCAGGGAACACTTCCTTAATCACTTTCCTTATGGCAGCTTCCAAATTAGCAGGCTCCTGTGAGTCTTCCTCAATCATTCGGACTTTACTCTGGCTTTTGCAAGATTGTTTCGCTGCCTCGAATTCCAAAGCGCGTGCCAGTGCGTCTACGGGATGTGTTGGGCGGGCTAGTGTCAACGCTTGTCTGGTTTCTTGGTCACGGAGTCCATCCAGGAATGCTTGAACCGCTAGTCGCTCCATTACATTTTCTGGTGTGGCTGGATATGCGAGACGAACCAAGCGTGCAATGTCAGTTTCGAATTCTTGTAAGGATTCGCCCGATTTTTGGCAGCGATTTTTCAGCTGGGAGTGGTATACGTGTTCCAAATGGGCGTGGCCATATCGTAATTCTAGATGTTTAATCATAGTCCTCCTGTTCTTGGGCGGTGAGAGTTTGTAGAATATTTGTCGCTTCTCCACGTAATGCAAGTGTTAGTGCTACAGCTCTTTCCCCTGCATTCCATCCGTTTGCTTTGGCCGCTGCTTCAAACTGCCGGCGGTAATTTGCCCATGGAGTTTTTCTGTTGAACTGAGGCGGCTTCATGGAAAGCTTCCCTGTTCCAGAACTGATGGAATCTTAACAGCAGCAATGGTTATTTAAGTAGAAGATAAACTTTTATAATGAAATAATAAAATACTGTGACAAGTTTTTTATCTGTCTTAATCATATCATATATACATAACAACAGAAAACAATAATCTACAAACTAGATATGAAAATATAAATTCTGCTTTCCAACACTCCCACCAGAATTCATATTTTCCGGTCTTCAAATCGTAGCCCCATTTTTTCGGCACAATAAACGTGTTTTCCCTGAAAAACTGGTTTTGTAAGCACATCTGCAACCATTTCATCTGTACTGATTGATTTGAGGGATATATTATTCATCTTAACATTTTCCCGTATGAAATGATGGCGTAAGTCGATTTGCTTGGTTCTTCCATGGTACGCATCATTTTTAGACATTGCAATTGCACTTCGATTATCACAAAAAATAACAGGAATATCAGTATCTAGTTCGACTTCAACCATGAAATTTTGTAACCAAAGAACCTCTTGACAACTTGCTGCTAGAGCCATATATTCTGCTCCAGCAGTTGATAAAGCCACCGTTGGCTGTTTTTTGCAATTCCATGTAATAGCACCACCCTGTAGAATGAAAACGAATCCTGACACTGATTTTCTTTCATCTATGTCACTTGCCCAGTCGGAATCTCAAAAACCAACTAAGTTTGCATTTTCATTATTCGAAAACTCAAGTTTTGTTCCTGTAGTTCCTCGTAAATACCTGAAGATTCTTTTTACAGCATTCCAGTGACATTTACCTGGATTTTTGTTAAATCTGCTGAGATAATTCACGGCAAAAGCTAAATCAGGTCTCGTGGCATTGGCTGCATAAAGAATGCTACCTATCGCTTCCTGATATGGCACGTTTTTCATTTCTTCTTTTTCACAGTTATTTTGGGGACCCATTTCTTTCGACAACTTCTGGTTTGGATCGATGGGTGGATAGGATTACAATTTTGCATATTGAATCGATTCAAAATTTCTTCAATATATCTCTCCTGGTCAATCCATAATTTTCCTTTTTTCTTGTCACGGGTTATCCTTATTCCCAAACAGAAATGAGCCTCATGTAAATCCTTCATTTTGAATTTCATCATCAACTGCATCTTGGCATCTTCTTTATGCTGCTTATTATTGGAAAAAATAAGTAGATCATCCACATACACGGCAATAAATAGCAAATGTGGACCAGCTATCTTGAAATAAATGCATGGGTCGACTTTAGATCTTATCAGACCAATTTTTTGAAGAACTGTATCTAATTTCTGATTCCATGCTCTGCTGGCTTGCTTTAGTCCATATATTGCCTTCTTCAATCGGCACACCTTTCTTTCTTCTCCAGGAATAATGAATCCTTCTGGCTGGGTCACATAAATTTCCTCCTTCAAATCGCCTTGCATAAATGCACTGACAGCATCCATTTGATCAATGTCCATATCAAATCTGACAGCAAGTGCGAATAGATACCGGAGCGATTCGTAACGTACAACCGGTGAGAAAGTTTCTTCGAAATCTACACCTGACTTTTGTGCAAATTCTTTCACAAGTCTCGCTTTGTATCTCTCTATATTTCCGTTTGCATTACGTTTTGTTTTGAAAACCCATTTGGTTCCTATGACCTTTCTGTTCTGAGGTAAATCTGATAATACCCACGTATCATTTTCTTCCAGTGCCCCCATTTATATTTTCATTGCCTCTAACCAGGAATCTTTGTCATCCCTGTCCATAATTTTATCAATTGATGAAGGATCATCCTTTTCATGATGTTCCGCTTAATAGCACACAAAATTATAAAATTTTCTGGGTTGTACTGTAGATCGACTGGAACGACGAAGTTCCGAAGGTTTTTCTTCAATGTTCACTAGAATGTTACTTTGTGTTGAATTGAAATTCATCGATTCGGATTCCTCGAAATGTGTTTCTTGAACCATATCTCCCTCTGTTTCGTTATTTTCATTCGTGAAAATTGGGGAAAATTCAGACGAAATTAACATAGGAACTGACTTTTCCTCTGACGTTTGGTTATCAAATTTATTTTCAAAAAAAGTCACATCTCTTGATATCATTATTTGTTTCGTCTTCAAGTTGTATAAACGGTAACCTTTCATATTATCGGCATACCCCACGAAAATACATTCTTCACTTTTCGAATCCCATTTCCGTCTATTTTGTTTTGGGATATGAGCCATAGCTTTACATCCAAAAATGCGAAGATGGTTCAGATTTGGTTTCTTTCTGGACCAAATTTCTTCAGAAGTGATGTTTCGGAGTATTTTTGTAGGAGATCTGTTGATCAAATATACAGAGGTTGAAACTGCCTCGGCCTAAAATTCTTTTTCCAGTCCGGAATCGGCTAGCATACACCTTGATTTTTCAACTATAGTTCTGTTGAATCTTTCGGCTATTCCATTTTGCTCTGGCGTATAAGTGACAGTTGTTTGGTGTTTTATACCAGACTTTCGGAGGAAATTTGCAAAAGATCGATTTTTGTACTCAGTCCCATTATCAGTGCGAATCATCTTGATTTTCTTTACAGTTTCATTTTCTGCATACCGTTTAAAATGTTCGAAAGATTCCAGCACTTGGTCTTTTGTTGCAAGAAAATAGACAAACACCTTACGGGAGAAGTCATCGATGAATGTTAAGAAATATCTTGATCCGCCAATTGATTTAACTGCCATGGGACCACATAAGTCAGAATGTACAAGTTCTAAAATTTCTGATGCTCTGTTCCCAGAATATTCAAAAGGAAGCCGGTGTTGCTTACCTTTTAAACAAGAAATGCATGTTTCATTGCTTGTATTTTCGAAATTTACACCATGTACAATACCGTTTTTAAGTAAAATCATACTGTCACTCCTTAAATGTCCTAATCGTCTATGCCACGTAGTTCTGTCTATCACATTTCGCGAAGATGTAACAAGTGCAGTGTCTATCGGTGCACAATCAACTTCATACATATTATTGCTCATAGTTCCGGTTGCAACCAAAAATCCGTTTAGGTCAAAAATTTCACAACCTTTCGCATCAAAATACACTTTATGTCCGTTTTTAGTGATTTGACTAACACTCAATAAGTTTGTAGCAATGTCTGGTACGAACAAAACATCTTTCACAACCACTGTGTCTCTAGAACCATTTGCATTCACTTCTAATGTTATTATTCCTGTCTTCAGTACAGGTATCCGTGCTTCATTGGCAATAACAATTTCCGAATTATTAAAAATTGATTTTTCTAACCAGTCTTCTCTTCTGGTCATGTGCGCTGTGGCCCCTGAATCAATGTACCATTTTTCATTATCAACATTGTTTCCCAAATGTCGAGAATGGAATGATTCCGGTACACTTGATTGACATCTCACTTTTGAACCATCACATTCATAGGACTTATGACCATATTTATTACATTTATAGCATCTCGGCCCTTTTGATTTGTATTTGTGGTTTCTTGAATATGAACGAAAATGATTGGATCCACGGACAGGATTATTTTCGATCGTGCTTTCGTCACTTTCTTGGTATCGTTTTCTGTACCAAGAACACATTCCCACATATCCTCGTGTTCGAGATAAGACTGCATGGCAAATTTCCATGTTGAGAAGTTCTCTACTGGGCCCATAACCTGATGGAATCTTAACATATATACATAACAACAGAAAACAATAATCTACAAACTAGATATGAAAATATAAATTCTGCTTTCCAACAAGAACTGACCCTGACATCTTGTATGCCCTTTTGAACTTCATCCAAGTTCAAACTCAGGTCCAGCATTGAATTTTTGTTAACCATCTCTGTGGAGGGCGCACTATCAATTTGTTTTTCCAGCTTACTGATCGTTTCCTTTATTTTGTCCATTTCTGCCTCGACGGTTCCTATTCTTTTTTCTAGACGATTCGCCACACCACAGATTTCTTTTTTTAGGTCTTCTGTATTTTCTAGAAGCTTCTCTTCAATTTTTTCTATTATCGGACTCAAATCACCTCCGGGAACTTCGAATACAAATGTTTCGGGGTCCTCACCTTCTTGTATAAGTCCTTCTGCGAGTCTTTCTTGGAGTACTTGCTTTTTACCCGTTGTTTCCAGTTCCCTTTCCTCCAATTCCTGTTTCAATTCCGCTACCTTCAAGTCCGCAAGGCGCACTTTTCTTGAACACATTTTGTCTTTGACGAGGTATCAGTCTGTTTCACACGAAGTTTATCAGTTTGTTAAAAATTCACTTCGCGAATTCTTTTCCACGGGCCACCAGTCTATTGTCTGTTTCACGCGAACAGTGTATCAGTTTATATTCCCACGCACAATTGTCCACTTCGCGAAAACCGGGTCACTGTCTATTTTGGGCGTTAAAAAGGTCTATCAATTTATTTTTTCTGACTATCCACTCCACGATCACTTATTTATTTTCAAAATTTCGCTTCCGACACCAATTGTAACGTAAATAAACTTAACTTGGTTTTACTAATTTATTTCAGACTTAAATTTACAACTAATTTATATTACTAACTACGCCACTGTATCGCTCGATGCTATCGACTCGCTGAGACTGAGACTGGTCTGCCCTCTTGAGTGCTGCCTATTTATCTCCGTTACAGAATTCTCGACCTTTCCAATTCTGGCGGTTGGAAACCAGCATGTTCCAGTTGTTTCCAATATTGACCGTTGTTATCCGCGGCGGCGCGACTGGATTGTTCTCGAATATCTCCGGGGATGACATCATCGTTGTCGATGGCAACGAATGAGGCGACAGGTCCGGCCTAGGTTCGTGACACTACATTTTACAAGGACTATATCTGAAAACTTCTCTGTTGACACGAATTTTCTCGAGAGTAACGTCACCTTAAATAACTCAAGCTTTTTTATGTTTCCAATTACTGAATGTGAACTCGCACAAATTATTAACAGATTGAACAACTCTAACTCCACCGGGATCGATGAAATCTCCAACAAAATACTGAAAAATTGCTCTGGTGAATTATGTGGTGTACTGACTTTTTTAAATTAATCTCTCAACCTCAGAAGGCATTTTTTCGACCAATCTTAAACTTGCTAGTGTATTTCCTATTTTTAAAAAAGGTGACCCAAACAATATGGATAACTATAGAGCAATTAGTATTCTTTCAAGTATCTCTAAACTCTATGAAATTAACATAAAAGAACAATTGGAAGCCTATATCACTGCAAATAACTTGTTATCGCCGTCACAACATGGTTTCACTAAAAAAAAGCACTGATACGGCACTGTGTGAATTTCAAAATCGAATAGTAAGTGCTCTAGACAAAAAGAAATGCGTTTTAGGATTATTTATTGACTTTTCACGGGCCTTCGATTGTGTAAACCATGATCTTCTGCTCGACAAACTCTCAAGATATGGTGTAAGAGGAATACCCCTATCCTTACTAAACTCATACTTATATAAGAGAAGACAAGTAGTCAAAGTTGGAAACATTCTAAGTACTGAAAGAAATACATTAGCTGCTAACAGAGCCTATCATAATCATTCTTCCCGGAATGCCCACTTATTATTACCTAGTCAACATCGCACTGCTCTTTACCAAAGAAGTTTTGAGTTTCAGGGCTGCAAACTTTTCAATAAACTCCCCGATAACATGAGAAATTCTGAAAATGTACATATCTTTAAATCAAGACTGAAGCAACTTCTTCTGTCAAAGAACTGCTACAGTATAGATGAGTTTTATCTAATCCAATACTATATGTTGTATAAATTCAAAAGGATTTAAAATGAAGCTAAAATAATTTTTAGGTTTAAAATCATAAGATGCCTGGAAACAAATGTGTTTTTTCAAACTGTATCCCGTATAAATAAAGGCATTATATTTTACCAGTTTACTAGGGACGAAATAATCAAAATAATTTGGCTGGAGAATTGTGAATTAAAGGCGTGAGTTATGAATACCCCCGTGTGTAGTGTTCATTTTGAATCGGATGATTACGAAAGAGACTTTTCTTCTGAATTATTGAGTGTCAAAAGAAGGAAATGTTTCAAATCTTCTGCTGTTCCAAAAAGAATGTTATTGTCTGGAAGTATGCAGAAACTTCCACAAAGCCACAAAGAAAATAGAAGACAAGATGATTTGCAAGAAAGAAGTGATCAGCAATCCAACGTTTTCATACATTCCAATGATGACTGCGTAGACGCGCGAAACGTCACTTGTCTTGTAGCTTCATAAGTATTGAATATCGAAATATACAGGGTATTCCGATGAAAAAAAATTAGGCAAGGGCTCAAGAAGACGCAATTGTAAAATCGAAAATGACGAAATGGCTCAGGAACACAGCTACACTTTCTGGCGCCTGCTCGATGTTTCGCGCGGGCGTCGGTGGTACGAAGCGTCATCTGTATGTCGTGATGTCATCGAAGGGTCGCGTCGTTGTCGGAGCGTCGATAGCTTGGCATGGGGATATGGAGAATGAGGAGATGAGAGAATGGATATATGAATGATGGGGAGATGGGGGCATGAGAGGCTGGGGATATGGAGGATGAGGGGATGAGGATATGGAGCATGAAGGGATGCAGGGGTGGAGGGATGGAGCGTACAGGATGGAGGGATGTAGCATGCAGGGATGGCGGGATGGGATATGGAGAAAAGCATTTGAAGATATACAGGTTGTCCCAAGCAGAGTCAAAAATGGCTGTTAGGAGGAAAGCATATCAGGATTTCAAGATATACAGAGTGCCCCAAAAAAGACATATACAGAGGGTCAGATATAGAAAAGTTGAAGAGTCGCAAAGGCTTCGACAGGGTGCCTCATTTGTAGGTTGATACATCTTGGAAGAGAAAACATGAATTTTGTATTCAGGTTGTTTCAGAATGAAAAGTTTTTAACAAAATATCAAACCGACGAAAAAATCAACTGAAAAGCAAAAAATAAAATAAAACTTCTTAGTCTTAATGTGAGTAACTAATTTTGAGTCTGCGCCAAACAAACAATTATCGATGATCATTATATTACTTTGAAGAAGTAATCAAAACGCCGCTGTGCATCTCGCTGCCATCATTTTACGCTTTACCTACTTCAATTGCTATTTTTCTACCCATAGGGATGGATCATTTCATACCAAATTGAAATATGATCAACTATAAGGTATACCCTATCTTATAAAAAAAGAATCATCCAAATCGGAAAACCCACTACAAAGTTATGCCTGGTAGAATCGGTCAAAGGACCAAAATTCAGAGGATGAACGATCAATATCCTCCATTTTGCTACCCTTAGGGATGGGTTTTTTGGATCAAATTCAAATGGGACCAACTTCGAAGTACACCCTATCCAATGAGAAAAGAATAATCGGAATCGAACTGCTCTGTAAAAAGTTATGCGTGATCATACATAAAAAAAAATATACGCGTTGACTAGAGAACCTCCTCCTTTTTTATTTCGTCGGTTAAAAAAGTCAATGTCTCCGATTCAGGTAATTTTCAAAGGGGTAACTTGAATCGCACTTGGAATCTCATGGAGAGATAGATTTATTGGAGCTTACAATTTTAACAATTGATACATCATAAACCGGATGTGCCCGCTGATTGGAATCCGATAAGAGAAATGGTTTCGTGTTGACGACAAGAAACATATTTAAGCATTTTCACATACCAAAAAGGCACTAGGAGCTAACTTCGTTATTATTGGAGATATCATTGAACAAGATCAATCAAATCAAAATATAATTTATTGTCTGAAGAAGGTATTCTCATTGACAAAGTGTATTCAATCAACTAACATGGTTTTATGAATGAATTAAGTTGCATAGACGTGTATAAAATGTATAAAAATGTATAAAAGATAGAGAGAGAAAAAAAAGAAAAATGTATAACCACTTGAGTCTAATAACCTGTACCACGAAAGACATGTATATGGGGTAGTAAGTATGGTGGAGAATAAGATATGTGGATGTAGGCAAGACCCTTCAAGCAAGATGGGGATAGGTATACACGTAAATACATTCCACATACATGTTTCCCAGTTCATACATGTACCCCAGTACCTAAGAGTAATATTGAACGGCATTTAAAATACATACGTAACAAAGTAAAAGAATATAAAAATATTAGAAAATATTAAAATTGGGACCTGAAGGTAGGTATCACCGTCAAACACACACACACACACGAACACCACTTACTGTAAATAAATTAATCGGTAGTTAAAAAGTATTTAAAAGTATTAAATGCTATGTCTGACCAGAATGTAGATAGTGACTAATATGTGAAGAATTATTGAAGAGTAGCCTGGAAGAACTCCTGAACGTTATACGGAACCAGTTCGTGAAGGATTTTCTTAATTGAGGATCGAAAAAGGTTATACTCTTCAATATTTCTTATTTTCCTTGGAATGTGGTTATAAATTTTAGCTGCATTATATATTAGTGAATTCTTGATTAAATTAGAAGATAGAATGGGTAGTTTTAGATTACTGTTCTGGCGGGTGTGCCAGCATTGACCTCATATAAGGATTTGTTTTTGAAGACCAAGCAGACTGTTTCAAGGATAAAGTGAGATGGAGCCGTTAATATGTTGTGTAGTTTAAAGAGAGACCGTCCTACTTTGCACAATTAGCGGATGACACGTTTCTGCAGGATAAAAATAGACTGGAACTTAGTCTCGTTGCTTGCGCCCCAGAAAGCTATACCATAACGAATATGTGATTCGATCAGTGCGTAGTAAACCACCCTAGCTGTTGCTATTCCCAATTCATTGGCCACTATTTGCAGAGCGTAGCAGCCAGATGCAATCTTTTTACCCAGTTGTTGAACGTGATGAAGAAATCTTAATTGATTGTCCATGTAGATTCCGAGGAATTTATTCATGCTAACGCTGGTTATTGTTGCTTAACCTAGAGGGATATCGGGCAAATCACATTGATAAGCTATACAAGTGGTTTTGTTGATGTTAAAGGAGAGTAGATTAGATTTACACCAATCTTCGATTTTAGAAATATCCCTAGTTATTTTCACACACAGGCTATCAGTACTATTGTCATGCCATATGATAGTAGTATCGTCTACGAAGATTGTAAACTGCCCATCCGTTGTTGTGGTAGCCAAATCATTGAAGTATAACAGAAATAGGATGGGACCAAGCACCGATCCTTGAGGAACACCACAATGAATAGTCCCACTGTCAGAGAGTTGATGGGTTTTTACAAGCGGGGTTCTATAACTCCGGTAGAACTGCACCCATTTGTGACTCTGGTTTCTGAATCCGTAATTTACGCAGCAAGATTCGGTGATCTACGCAGTCAAATGCCTTCGACAGGTCGCAGAATACTGCTACGCTCACTTCACCCTGATTTAGTTCGGAATAAAGTTTGTTTAGAAAGGTAAAAATAGCGTTCCGCATAGATTTCTACGGTTGGAATCCAAATTGTTGGGTGTTCAAAATCTTGTGTTCTTTTATGAAGCTCTTGTATTGACTAATTTCTCGATTATTTTGTCTAGAGCTGGCAAAAGTGAGATAGGCGTATAATTGGATGGGTCGAGTTTTTCTCCACCTTTATGGATGGGAATTATAATAGAAGTTTTTAGGAAGGATGGAAAGGTGCCAGTTGCAAACGAGTTGTTGATTAGCTCCACTAGCAATTCCAGCGTGAATATAGGCATATTCTCTAGTATCTTTATTGATATGTTATCTATCCCGCAAGAGCTTTTGTTTTTCATGTGTTTTATTGTTTCCATTACTTCGCTCAAATTAGTTTCAGATAGTTTGAAAGTCTCTGCGATATTTACATTTAAGAAAATAAAGAACTAATGTCTTCTTCACAACGGATTTAATATAAATTGAAACACAATTCGTAGACCACAAGCGAAAAACAACTACTTTCCTGGCAAATACCACGCAGAACGTTGGATGATATTCACCTGAAAATCTATGCAAACTTCCATAGAAAAATGAAAATTGATTGCAAATGTTTCTTTCTGATAAACTCGATTATGTTTAATTCATCCGCGTCCGCCTAACAATCCGCATACCGGTTTCAGGCTTTTGGTCCTCATCAGTAAGGAGTAGTCACCAGTCAGAGATCCGGAGAGCTCTGGCCAAAGCGAGACCCAACATAAATCAAAATCACCATCAAGCTTACATCACCTTTAGGTACGCCTGAAAAAGTAACTTTTAACCGGCGGTACCTAGTGACAGAAAGAAACACTCCATACAATTCCCCTACCTCGATAGGATTCTGAATAATAAGATTCCATCTCGGTAGGAGTGGCTGAATGCCCGACTGGCGTGTATATCAGACAAGAAAGCCATATGGAAGTGGAATATATAAGAAAATAAAGAACTAATGTCTTCTTCACAACGGATTTAATATATATTGAAACACAATTGGTAGACCACAAGCGAAAAACAACTACTTTCCTGGCAAATACCACGCAGAACGTTGGATGATATTCACCTGAAAATCTATGCAAACTTCCATAGAAAAATGAAAATTGATTGCAAATGTTTCTTTCTGATAAACTCGATTATGTTTAATTCATGCTGCGTCCGCCTAACAATCCGCATACCGGTTTCAGGCTTTTGGTCCTCATCAGTAAGGAGTAGTCACCAGTCAGAGATCCGAGAGCTCTGCCAAAGCGAGACCAACATAAAACAAAATCACCATCAAGCTTACATCACCTTTAGGTACGCCTGAAAAAGTAACTTTTAACCGGCGGTACCTAGTGACAGAAAGAAACACTCCATACAATTCCCCTACCTCGATAGGATTCTGAATAATAAGATTCCATCTCGGTAGGAGTGGCTGAATGCCCGACTGGCGTGTATATCAAACAAGAAAGCCATATGGAAGTGGAATATATAAGAAAATAAAGAACTAATGTCTTCTTCACAACGGATTTAATATAAATTGAAACACAATTGGTAGACCACAAGCGAAAAACAACTACTTTCCTGGCAAATGCCACGCAGAACGTTGAATGATATTCACCTGAAAATTGATTGCAAATGTTTCTTTCCGATAAACTCGATTATGTTTAATTCATCCTAACAATCCGCATACCGGTTTCAAGCTTTTGGCCCTCATCAGTACGGAATAGTCACTAGTCAGAGATCCGGAGAGCTCTGGCCGAAGCGAGACCGCCGGTTAAAAGTTACTTTTTCCGGCGGACCTAAAGGTGATGTAAGTTTGATGGTGATTTTGTTTATGTTGGGTCTCGCTTCGGCCAGAGCTCTCCGGATCTCTGACTCGTGACTAATCCGCACTGATGAGGGCCAAAAGCCTGAAACCGGTATGCGGACCCGGCATGGATTAAACATAATCGAGTTTATCAGAAAGAAACATTTGCAATCATTTTTCTATGGAAGTTTGCATAGATTTTCAGGTGAATATCATTCAATGTTCTGCGTGGTATTTGCCAGGAAAGTAGTTGTTTTTCGCTTGTGGTCTACCAATTGTGTTTCAATTCATTTGAATCCGTTGTGAAGAAATTAGTACTTTATTTTCTTATATATTCCTCTTCATATGGCTTTCTTGTTTGATATACACGCCAGTCGGGCAATCAGCTACTCCTACCGAGATGGAATCTTATTATTTATAATCCTATCAAGGTAGGAGAATAGTATGGAGTGTTTCTTTCTGTAACTAGGTACCGCCGGTTGAAAGTTACTTTTTCCGGCGTACCTGAAGGTGATGTAAGCTTGATGGTGATTTTGTTTATGTTGGGTCTCGCTTCGGCCAGAGCTCTCCGGATCTCTGACTGGTGACTACTCCATACTGATGAGTGCCAAAAGCCTGAAACCGGTATGCGGATTGTTGGGTGGACCCGGCATGAATTAAACATAATCGAGTTTATCAGAAAGAAACATTTGCAATCAATTTTCATTTTTCTATGGAAGTTTGCCTAGATTTTCATGTGAATATCATTCAAAGTTCTGCATGGTATTTGCCAGGAAAGTAGTTGTTTTTCGCTTGTGGTCTACTAATTGTATTTCAATTTATATTGAATCCGTTGTGAAGAAAACATTTTATTATTTTTTTATATATTCCACTTCATATGGCTTTCTTGTTTAATATTAATATTGTTCATGTGTAGTAGTGGATCAGTTTTATCCCGGATATTGTTATTCTTGCCCCGTAGATCGTTTACGATTCGCCAGGTCTCTTTGGTATGGTTATTACTACTGGTGATCCTGTTATGGAAGTATGTTTTTTTCGCTTTTCTTACGATTTTCCTGTAAATCTGTTTATAAGAATTGTAGTACTGGTGGAAGAATATTTCGTTGGTAAATTTTCTTATCTGGTGCAGCGATCTCAAATTGTGAGCTGATGTCCGGATTCCTTTCGTTAACCATGTTTTTTTAATTGATTTTAAGATGGCGAACAAGAATGTCGCCGAAAATTTAGTGCGGAAAAAGGTTGAAAATATCTGCTTTCACTGCGATAAAAAAGTTGTAACAAGTGTGACGTGTAAAAAGTGCAACAACCATTTTCATCCGGCATGTTTACAACAAGCAAGCGGCGCTAGAAAGGCAGTTTGCAAATATGTTCTTGTGAAGAGTCTTAACCTCAAAAGTGATGAAAATCAAAACAATGATTTTGTGGAATTAAGAAGAATGTATCAAGACCTAAGTAAAAAATAAACGCAATTACCAAGTTATAAGAGGAAAACTGGAAAAAAAGGAGGAAAAACTGCCAGAAAATATAAAGGTACAAAGTCCAAAATCGTCGAATATCCCCAACGCAAAGATTTCGACTAAGCAACCAGAAACACCGCCAATTCACAGTATTCGCGCGCGCCAGAAATCAGCTGCGAGCGTGATTGAAGTAGCTGGTGCCGCTAGTGGATCATCATCAGCTGATGTTGTTTTTGAAGTTTCAGATGAAAGGCGTAACAAAAATGTGACGACGACAATGTTGACATTATTTTCAATGACTCCCAAGAGGAACCCCCCACAAACTATGCCATAAAGGACTTAAATAGTGAGTGGAAAACTGTTTCAAATGAAAGAAGCAACAAGAAAAAGTTCCCTTCGACTGTCGAAAGGCTTGATCCTATAAAGGGTGCTAACAAAAACACAAACATCCTTCAGGTAGCACAAAAACTTCACTGGGTCTTTGTTACTGGCCAGAAGGTGTGAGAATCAACTATTTTCGGAACCTACAACGCCAGCAGCCGATCAAGGTTTCTCCTCTGAAAGGTTGAACTCGGTAAGCGGGGTTACACATAAAGACACTATTTCTGTTTTTCATGCTAATATACAAAGTATCTAATAGATTGTCCGAGTTTGAAATAGTTTTCAATGAAGAATCTTTTGTCTGTGTTTGCATTAATGAGCACTGGTTAAAACCCGACCAATTCTCTGTAATACCATTGGAATGGTTTAAAGCTGTCTCCGGTTTTTGCAGAAGTGGCCATTTATTTAAAATCTGACATTGATTATCATGATCTAAATATTTCAAGATTTTCTGATAAACTTATTTGTGAAGTGGCGGGTGTTTTTCTGACATTGATTATCATGATCTAAATATTTCAAGATTTTCTGATGAACTTATTTGTGAAGTGGCGAGTGTTTTTTCTTAAACATCACTCCACCCAGTTTATTACAATTTATAGGTCTCCCAATAGTGACTTTGAAAAATTCCTAGAGATCTTGGCATGTATTCTTGATAGTCTTAATTATAACAGTAGAATTTGCAACAAGAAAGGATGCTTGTCTTGATATTGTATTCACAAATATTGATACTTTGACAAACTGTTCCAAACCCTTTGATCTACACCACCTGTCTGATCACAGGGGTATAATTTTTTATTTTGATAAGACTAACACAGTCAAAAAACCTAAAACTAGAATAAACTATAGACCCATAACCAGTGAGGGCCTTTTTCACCTGTATAATACTATTGAAAAGGTGGAGTAGCACTTTGTCAATGATCCTGCATCTCCCCTGAAGATCGATTTGGGCATTTTGTTGAGGTTATCACAGACTCGGTGGAGCTCTGCTTTCCTTTAAAATCAAAGATGGCCAGTAGCGGCGAACAATCTGTAAAGGTTGAGTGGTATAATGATGAGTTGAGAGAGTCGAGGGAGCGGCTTCATGCTCTGGATGCCATGAGCAAGCAATATCCTGAATTGGTTCCATAGCATCTTGTTACCAAATATAAAATGGCTTATCCCACACAGCACATGTACGTACAATGGATGAACAATGGACGTTGAATATGGAAGTTCAAGACATCCACTGGATGTCCAGAATTAGTCCAATGTACATTCAGTGGACGGCCAGGACACCACTTTGGACGTACAATTAAAGCCCAGATAACGTCCAATGGATGTACATTGTCGTATTTTGGGCATCCATTGTATGTCCATATTTGGTAAAATGGATGTCCAGAACATATCCAAATAACAACCACTGTGGTCGTCCAATGTACATCCATTGTATATCCAAAATGAATCCAGAGGATACATATTATACAAGGTGTCTTGTAAATAATGGGCAATACTTTGGAAACATATTGTAAAGGTAAAACTAACACAAGTTCTCATACATACATTGTTCTTGTAGTGTGCCCCTTTTAGACATTTCTACTTGAATAGAGAATCACAAAGACTTCTTGATGAAGTTATCACAAAAATCTCGGTGATACAATATTCAAAAGGGAATATGTACCAAGTGTTATTTTTTTACCTATACCATATGTTAGCAAAAGTATTGCCCAATATTTCAACACCCGGTATAAATTACATTTCATATCAGAAAGTTGACATTTGATTGTTAGAACCCAAAATTCCTTAGTGTTCTGGATCTTAATTGAAATGGCATATCAGGATAAATATTCTTTGATAAGTAATTTTTTGTAAAATCAATAATTTTAGAAATATACATTTTTTTATTCAAAATTACTTATAATTTATATTACAAAAACTAACATTCACATTCACAAAAATCTCGGTGATACAATATTCAAAAGGGAATAAGTACCAAGTGTTATTTTTTTACCTATACCATATGTTAGCAAAAGTATTGCCCAATATTTCAACACCCGGTATAAATTACATTTCATATCAGAAAGTTGACATTTGATTGTTAGAACCCAAAATTCCTTAGTGTTCTGGATCTTAATTATAATGGCATATATGGCATATCAGGATAAATATTCTTTGATAAGTAATTTTTCGTAAAATCAATAATTTTAGAAATATACATTTTTTTATTCAAAATTACTTATAATTTATATTACAAAAACTAACATATTCACAAAAAAATTGTAACAGAAGTTGTTTATCTTGAACCTATCAAACTTATGAACAATTTTCTCTATACAATTCCATAAATAGATTTTAATGAAATTTGTCTTCTCACATATTTCAAAGGTTGAAATCCAACTAAAAATTGATACAACCCAAATTGAAATACTAGAACTCTCTAGTTTCATTCTTTTATATCTTGCACATATCAAAATTGACGACACTTTCAAAAACTAACTGTTTACACATCATCTACCAAAGGAATTCATTAAATAACAACATAAATGTAAGTAGATACTCTAAAAAAAATTATAATAAAACCCAAGAATAACAACACTGGTCAAAGTATAAATAAATAAAAATATTCTGAGAACGATTCATTTCCTTTCATTTGCTCTCCTTAACCATTTCATATTTGCCTCCCCTATTTCTATTTTGTTCGTTTTTTCATATGCCTGTTCTGCAGCACCTGTATGTATATATTCAATATAATCAACAATATATCTTTTGTTCCACCCACTGATCAGAAAGTCGGCCATTTTCAAATCTTTGAATGATTGTTTCATTTTCGACGTGGTAACTATATTGAATAAGTTGGGATGAACACCTTTTCCTTAACTCATAGTTCCCTACTCCGGTTTTTGACATCTAATTTGACTGAAAAATGAATAATCAACATGAAGGAATGAAACTTTGCTTCAAAGAGTACGTAGGAAATATTTGCCAAGTTTGAGTTTGTTATATATGATCATTATTCCAAGAATACTTAGAAAATTATACACCTTCATTTATTTCACTATTGACAGGAGACTCTTGAGAGGGAATCAATCCTGTTTTTATTGCAGGCTTGAATGGAGGTAATTTGCCATTTGCTTCAGTATTGACAGGAGACACATGAGAGGGACTCAATCCTTTTTTCATTGTAGGCTTAAATGGGGGAGGTAGAGGTAATTTTCATTTGCTTCGTCGGCCTCACTTTCTTCTGATGAAAATACACCCTTCTTCTTTCTATATTTTCTAGACTAACGATCATCATAATTCAGATCCCTGCTGTATTCAGCCACTTTTGTTTTATTTCTTGCTTCCAAGATATCTGTAAATAGGTTGCATTTCTGTTGAAACCTGCAGCACACTCATTTTCATCTGAATTAGATTCACCACTTTGCATCAGTCGCACTATCATTTATTCGAAAGTTTTCTAGAACCCATATTAATCAGTAATGAAAAGTATACTTATTTATTACCATCGATGAACGAACGAAACGGAGTCATAAATGGAGAGCAAAGACCACAGAACTCATAGAACTAGAAGGCCAATACCGTTTTGCTGGAACGAGCCCTACTGTATCGCATGGTACACACATGGGCATGCGCAGTAAAACCGCTGCCATGACAGGGGGGGGTTTCAGTGGAATTTATAACCTCTATTAACTGAAACATACTGAAGGATTCGACTTTCTGGTGTCGTGGGAGATCGACGTCTACCACGCGGGCAGAAAGTCAGGTTAATGTTAGTTTTTGTACAGCCGTTCCACGTGCATCGCAAAGTTATTAATTGTTGTTGTGAAAGTGTTGGGCATTCGTGGTATCATTTCGAATGAGACAATCCCGTTTGCCCACTGAAGGGGGGTCGAAAGTTGTGGCTATAGCCCCCGATTACTGGTATATTATCCTGTATTGGATAAACCATAAAAAACAAGCAAGCAAGAAACATACTGAACTTTCTGAAGATGGGTGGAATTGAATAGTGGAGTGCAACTGAAATTATGGGGAATTTCTGAAACCACAATCCGTAAGGTTTCGGAGAGAAAAGCTTATTTAAAAGAATAATTTTTAGTGGCTATTGTGAAGTTCACTTCTCCATTCTCTGAATTATTTATTTGGCATGAACTGAATTGTATGCAGTATTTCACATGATGAAATATTTCATTTCAAAGACAATTTGGTTTTATTCTTTGATTATCATTTCAAGAGAATGGGTAGGTATGATGGTGATTGAATAACAATCACAATTCACTTCTCCCTTGCAGTTTTGAAGGTAAAGTAACAAACAATTTCCAAGTATTTAGTTCCTAAAAATATTTTGGCACAAAGTAAAAATATTGGGGGATTTGAATATGAATGCTATGAATATAGCGTATCCGTCGCCCCAAGAAGTATGAAATTTATCCTTGATAAAAGTTGGTGCCTATCGAGAAACCTGTAAGGGGCTATCGAAAAGAAATGTTAAGTTTTTCGTTAGTGAAGAGAATCGTTTTTTTAGAAAAGTCATCAAGAAACTTTGCTCGAGCGGGCGGTAGTGCGAAACTAATATCCGTGGAATTATGCCTGAATGCCTCTAAGGTCGTATCCTTTCTTGTCATCGCTTTCGATATTGGAACACGGAGTTGTCTGTAGACGAGTCACGTACCTGGCAAGGTGTTTCACCTGGTAGAGCTGTTTCCATGCTGCAATCTATTGAGACTCAGCCCTTAGCTGTCTGTTAGACAAGACTCCTAAATTCATTACCAACGCGCGCGAACTCATAAAAAACCATTGGGAATATTTCATAGTTATCCAATAGATAACTCAGATTTAGAATATCAGAGGTATACTGATGAAGTTGATTTTTCATCAATTTTTAAGTTACTGGTACACGCTATAAATAAAAAAAGATTCAACATAATTTATTGGCATAATATTATTGATGTGAAAAAAAGTATAATTTTTTATAGCTTGTTTCGTTCAGTTCTTTACTTGCATTTTCTGCTTGCAACCAAACAAACCTATGGTAACGTATTTTACCGTAAATTTGTATAATACATTTTATCAATTTCATTTTGTAGATAGCTATTCAAAATTAGCTATTCAAAATTTCATTTTGTAGATAGCTATATCGTAGATAGCTATATCAAAAACATGCTTATCTAATTTAGAAAACAATGTTTTTATCTTCGAAAAGAGTTCCCGAAATAGTTCTACAAAAACAACCATTTTTTTTTTCTTCCGCCATTATTTGCTTGATTTTTCACTCTACACACACCACCTCACAACATCGGCAGAAGTCTTGATTAATGCAGAAAAAGAGGCAGTTCTGTATTTTCTATGTAACAATTTGAAGTAATCAAGATCTACACTTGCTTTTCTTCCTTTTTTCAGTACGGAAAGGCACACCTTACACTTCATTACTTTTTTATGCTCTTCACTACCAAACCTGCAATGTATCAACATTTTCTGTCAAATTGGATAATGTTGCAAAGGAATTCAATCTTCCTTGAAATTTTTCATTGTAAATAATCCTATCATTAAAATCTAAATTATATTTTTTTATTGAAGGCATTTCATGCAGTGTTATTTCAGGTTGGATTTTTTTCTGGGAAGTTAAAATGGAAGTATTGTACTAAGTAAAACAATTTCCATTAACATTTTCAATATCGTGTTGCAACATCAGCCTCAGTGTATTAAAACTGAAATGCTGTTGGGTTATTATTTCAACCATTTCTTTTCCTGAAAAGTTAATCATTATTATTGTAAAATACATTAGTACTTGGAATATTATGTTAACATGTATTTCAACCTGTTAATGTTTGTCAATGTACTCTTCACACATTCCAATAATTGAATTTATTGTGATTGAGAAATCCAAAATTGGAGTCTTTCCTGTTTTTTTTTTGAAAAATGCAGTGGTTCACCATCAGTATGTTTGAGGCTTTTCAAGTATCCTAAGGAATTTACAAAAAAAGGATTCCAGAAATATTTGTTGTCTTTCTTTATTGGAACCTTGTATAATTTGCCCAATGGATTTCTAGAATTCATTAGATCAAATATCCTATCAAGAACACAAATTAACAACAGACGCAAGACCGGCTCTGAATAAAAATGTCGTCAGACTAAATAACCGGTATTGATGTAAACAGCATTGCCATATGAGTTTGTAGGAAATCATAATTCTTATTACGATTCCATCAGTTGTTAAGTGCTCCACTTGTATATTATCTTCTGAATACATATGACTAAAGAACTTAAGGATCCTGAGTAATCGATAGTCGAGTAGTTTCGAATCTTTTATTGGGAATATGATGTAATACTTTACATCATAATGTCATTCTGTTGAATTTTCGAACAAGTACATGAACTGGCAATGTTGTTGATGATATGCGCATGATTACGTGTGTCCCATCTATACATGTGGTTATGAATCATATCAATTCCTTCCACTTACTTTAGCCTTCTAGTTCTATGAGTTCTGTGGCAAAGACCCAAGACGCGGAAGCATTAACCTAAAGGCACGTTCCACTAAACGTTCGCGGCGCTCGCATCGACCCAAAAAATTGCCCGCGAATTTCAAAAATATTTCATAGGCGGCAAGAAAAAACAGCAACCGGAAAAATAACGTTTTTCGATCCAGAAAAGAATACAGTGGTTAAAGTATTGTTGAATTTAGAAGATGCGTGACGTTCATATATCGTTTATTATGAAAGAAATTAATGATTGTATTTGAATGGGAAGAATAATGGATGTTAATTGTTGAATGTACAATGAATATCCAGAAATGTACATAAACTGGCCCAATAAAATATTCCATCACGGTTGGAATTTTTGATTGAAGATACTTACGAATTTCAGTTTCATTTGAATTAAAAATAAGATTCTTAGGGATCAAACTGAAATTCATATAAATATTTTTGGACATTGAATGGATGTACAATGGACGAACGTTTTTAACATCCAATGGACGGCCATGTTCACACGTACAGTGAACATCCATTCAATGTTCATGGACGTTTGGACTTGAGATGGACCTAAAATGGACGTCCAATGGATGTCGTGTGTTCTATGGGTTAGGGCTGAAATATGTAACACCAAAAAGAGTGCTTATGATTCTTACATAAAAAAACTCCAAAAAGCCACAAATCACAATGTGGAAAATTCTGAAAAATAACTCCTCTTCATCCAACAAGACACATACTGATTCACTAAATGCACAGACCTTCAACAATTTTTGTATAAATAATGCTGATGAAATTGTTAAAGATCTACCTGTAACCCAAAATTCTGTTGATAGTTACCTCTCAAGTATACCTCAAACTAATAGCTTTAGCTTTCATCTGACTACTTTCAATGAAGTCAGGGATAAAATCTCTAACCTAAAAAACAGCAAGAGCAGATATTGTTTTGATATTAGTATCAAAATGGTCAAGTCTCTAAAAAATATGATAGTGTATCTACTCACTAAATTGATAAAGCATTGCATCCTAGCTGGATTCTTCTCCACTGACCTCAAAAACGTTAAAGTTATATATAAAAATAAGGGGTCTGCAGATGATCTTACTAACTATCGCCCCATCTCCCTTCTACCAAATTTCCGATTTTTTTTTTAATCAATTTCAAAAGATCAAATAAACTTTTATTTTGAGCAGAATAACTCATACTGGACAATATGGCTTCCGCAACAAAAAATCAACAACTCTGGCTATTAATAATCTATTGGATCTTGTTGTGGAAGGTCTAGAAAAAGGCTTAGACACATATGCTTCCTTCTATGACCTCACTAAAGCATTTGACTGTGCCTCACACTCAATTTTGTTTGAAAAACTATCACACACTAACTTTGACATCAAGAGGTTATCCTTAATCCAATCATACCTCTCAAATCGGTACCAATATATGTCTAATTCAACAGCAAAAAATCTCAAAAACAACTAATCAGACATGGCGTACCACTGGGATCAGTGCTGGTGCCTCTTATGTGTTTAATTTACATAAATGATCTGTCAAATTTTAAGGATAACTTCAGGCTCATTCTTTTTGTTGAACATACAACAACATTAGGTATCATTCCACCTAACCGTTGGCTGACATTGTGGGTGAGACTCAGTCAAATCTGAATGGTTTGTCTCAAATCAACTTAGCCTTAACAGATCCAAGACTCAAAACTTAAACTTCACTGATTTGTTGAAAATATAAACAGGATGTTCATAAAATCAGATGTGGAATCATCTGCGACTGAAAGATAAACTTTAGTCACTATCTTCCATCGTCAAGATAACCTCTTGTTAGACATCCACAAAAAACTTACTTCATTTTAATCGTGGATTTTTCAATTCACAGAAAAATCTTTCTATCAATATTCAATTGAGAATGTTTCCCTTTTAAACTTCACTCTTCGTCAAAATAATCCTGAACTGTCTTGTGATCCACATGTTAGGTTCTTTGGACTCACGATCCTGGTCTTACCTGGAAAGAACATGTTCTGCAGTTGAGGGGCAGACTATCAAAAATAATTTACCTCATTAGGGTTCTAGCACAAAATGTGTCTCTTTCGACTCTTATGACAGCCTACCATGGTTACTTCTCATCGCATATGTCCTATGGAATTCTAAATTGGGGACATAGTTCTCATGCAAAAACCTGCAACGAAGATGTGTGTGTGCCTTGGGGGGGCTGAAGTATCGTGATTGTTGCCGTCAGTACTTTGCTTCCCTTGAAATACTTACTTTTCCATCGCTATATATTTACCACTGTTTCGCCTACATCAAAGAAAACATTTCTCAGTTTTTGTCCCATAGTGATTTACATAGTCACTTAACTCATAACCATAATGACATACTCCCTGACTTTCATAGGTTATCAAGGACACGGAGAGGTACTGATCATTTTTGCTTTAAGTTCTTCAATGTCCTCCCAAACCATGGCAGGGGGCTAGATTTGGGACAGTTTAACGTAAAAGTTACTAGGACTAGGACGGCTTTTTATTCTATTGAGAATTACCTCCAGAATAATTTTTCTGACCTGTGATGTGTTTGTTTTTCTTTTTTAAAGTTATATCTATGTGGAATGTGTCCTCAAAAGTGTGTTTGCCATTATTTAAATGGGTAAAGCCCAATATTTTAGAAGTGTATGGATTTTAATCTAATATTATTTTATTGTTAATTTTAGCTGATGGCGGAAATGAATAAATTGATAATACAATTATAGTAAATTGTTAATATCTTCTTTTGTTAAAGTGTTAACTTAGGATATCTGACTTGTATAAACATTCTCTTATACCGAACGTACTTTTCGAATATAACATTGGATTCAATGTATCTAAAGGCAATGCCTCCTATTCAGCTAATTTTCAACGAGGTAACTTGAATTGATGTATCTGATCCATTTTGGCACTTGGAATCTCATGAACCGAAAGTGCTCACTGATTGAAATCCAATAAGGTAAATTCAATGGCGTTGTGTCGACATCAAGAAACATAATTATGCATTTTCAAATGTCAAAAAGACACTATTGTAAAATTGTTTTTTTACCGCTTTCTTAGTTGTTTGAACAACCCTCAGAAGTTAATGAAAACTTGTACGAGTTAAAATCACGGGGACCTTACCTTTTATAGTGGGATACGAAACCACTCTTGGGACCTTGAAAAAATTTTTCACCAGCTGCGGGATTCGAACCCTAGCCGGGTGGAAACAGTCGACACAAGACCAACGCTGTTGCCACTGAGCCACAAGCCCCGTACTATGAGCTATCTTTGTTATTATGGAAGATATGGTAACATGTTGGTATTCTGGAAAGATGATATCGAACGTACTTTTCGAATATAAAACCGAAATTATCTTTAAAACCTTGTTTTCCATGCGCTCGAAATGAAAAAAAAAATATGGTTGTCATTGCGGACCCATATGAGGGATGGGGTTAAGTTGGCCGAGCGGTCGAAGGCGCTGATTTTTAAGAACCTGTTCTCTGACGAGATCGTGGGTTCGAATCCCACACCTGACTGTCATTTTTCACCTTCCACACTGTTACTGTGAGAAGTTTAAACGTAGTTTACGAATTATCCGTCTCAATGAACTTACTTCAAAAACGTTCAAGTATTAGCATGGGTGTATTCTAGAAGCAATGTACTTATGGAAATTAGAACTTTGATCTATGGGCAATGGAGGTATTTAATCAGCATATAAACATGTCTGACTGATATAAGAAACATCACACCGAAAAGAAAGATTCAGTGCTTTCAATAGTTAATTTCTATACAGTTCAGTTTCACAGTAGCATTATTGATTACATATACAGATAAAAATCATCGTGGTGTTGACATCAGAGAGTCGTTGGGGCGTCGAAGATATACAGAGTGTCGCCATGTATCACAGCCAAAATTAATAAACAAACATGCCAACCCTATGAAAAGTGCCAAAGAGGCACTAGGAGCTAGCTTCGTTATTATTAGAGATATCTCAACATGTTGGTGCTCTGAGAACAGGAAATTCGCGGTAGTAAATTTCTATTGAGCTCAGCTTCACAGTAGCATTATTGATAACAAATACAGTTGAAAATATACGAAGCTTCGGGAATGAAAAAATAAAAAAATAGACTCTATCAAAAGGGCGAATAGGTACGTTTTTACATGTGTTCTTGAGATATTCCAAATCCGACAATATAAAAGCTCTTCACGCTTAAAAATATCCCATGGTAAACATGTGTTGAGGGTAACTTCGTTGAGGATTTTTTTTTTGTAAACCTCAGATGACTACAAACTATACTTGAGCCTTCCTACTTCCAATAACAAAATAATTTCCAAATGTTTTTTCCTCATTTACACGTATTTATTATTAGGGAAACGCCATTTTTGTCAACTCAAACCATCGTTTTTCAAATGATTTCAACATCTAAGAAAAGACAAATTTTGAAACAATATGAAGAACTACAATTGAATGAACGCCCCTTCTGGTGGTGTGTCAGACTAATATATATGAACATCACACCAAAAATGAAAGATTCAGCGCTTTCAGTAGTGAATTTCTATTGAGTTCAGCTTCACAGTAGCATTATTGATAACAAATACAGAGAATTGAAAGACATGATTGCGAGAGATGAAGAAATATGAGTACAGGGCTAAAACGTCAGATACGTGACGTTGTCGAAGCGTCGTTGGGCATTGAGATTCTACAGAGTGTTTCGAAATTAAGAAAAAACATAGTCATAATAATTCATATACAGATTGTTCCAGAAATGAATCACGATCCCAAAATAAGAAAAAAACCGACACCATAGAAAGATCCAAAAAGGCACTAGGGGCCAACTTTATAGATATCTCAACATGTTGGTACTCTAAGAAGCGGAAATTCGACATAGTAAACTTCTATCGAGAAGCATTATTGATAACAAATTCAGATAAAAATATACGAAGATTGATTTATTTGAAAATATGAACAGGCGGTTCATAAAACCAGATGTGGAATCATCTGCGACAAAGTTAAACTTTAGTCACCATCGTTCAAGGTGACCTCTTCTGGGGTATTCATGTTGAAAAGGGAAACATTCTCAATTGAATATTGAATAGAAAGTTTTTTCGTGTGAATTGAAAAATCTACGATAAAAATGAAATTATTCTTGTTAATTTCTCACAGAAAACAACTACTTCCCCGGCTAAAACCACACTGGACATTGAACTACATATTTTGAAAGGACCCTAACTCAAAAGAAAAATGTGAAAGTAAAAATTCATTTTCTATTCCAGTCTTAATTAAGGACTCATATAGATGAATGAGAGAAAAAAATCAAGAAGGAGCACTCATCAGAAATAATTTATAACATTGATGCAAGACTGGCATCGCATTCACTAGGTCTTCAATACATTTTTGTCAATGAAAATCTATTTCATGCTTCCACGATCATCAGGAAGACCGGAAGAATTGAGAAACACATTTTCTAGAAGCAATCTCGCTTTGCAAAAATGAAAAAGTAACGGTGTCAGATGTAGTTCAATGTCCAGTGTGGCTTTAGCCGGGGAAGTAGTTGTTTTCTTTTAGATATTACAATAAATAACTTCATTATTGTCGTGGATTTTTCAATTTTCAGAAAAATCCTATTCAATTTCCCATTGAGAATGTTTTCCTTTTCAACATGAATACCCCCCTAAGAGGTCACCTTGAACGATGGAAGATAGTGACTAAAGTTTATCTTTCAGTCGCAGATGATTCCACATCTGATTTTATGAACATCATGTTCATCATTTCGAACAAATCAATCTTGATGAGATTATAGATAGATCTTTATTATTTTCCAGTAGACAACAGGACATTGTATAGGGATAGTCAAAATACACTTAAATCTAGGTAAATACAAAATTGAGTCTGAACCTATATTTCTAAAAGCTCATCTCAACATAAAAATGTACAAACAAGACAGTACAGTTTCAGGACATAAACTCTTCAACACCATACAAACATGTCATTGATATTCATAACAAAATATTTTAAGGAGTTTTCCAAATATATATATTTTAAATGAAAACAGAACTCATAGACGGGCAAATTGTAAAGCTGAAGGGAAGCATTATCCTTCCCAGCTTTATACATCCTCATACATATTCTTGATTTATTACCGATGAAGAAAACACACTTGTGGGTTTTTCGCGGACATAATTGAAAAAATCTATAAACGGAATCTAAAAACTACGAACAATACTTACTAGAAACTAGAACCAACTATAAACTAATGAAAATGAAACACAACTTAAATGATTACAAAGTATGAAATCGATAAGAAAATAGGAACAACGATTCAAACAAGAAAATTCACACAATAAATATCCAATATGGATATTTTCATTTAAAAAAATTGACGTTACGCTTTCAGTTCAATCATGATGAAACAAGAGATGTGAAAGAGAAACAATACTAATAGATCAACTCTTGACTAGCACATGTTACCATATATTTATTAACTACGAATATTGATAACTGGCCATAAGAGCAATGCAATGGAAGTGAAGTCGTGTTATGGGTTATATATCTTTCCTTGCGCATCAATTCAACGTTGCCGATTAGAAAGAGTCCGAGCGATCGTCATGCTTTATTGTTTTGGCTTCACATTTGCTGTCTTCATTATCAATATTGGTACTTAATACATAATTGCATGTCATGCCTCCATCATCAATAGGCCTTTTCATTTAGATGATTTTTTGAGGCGCATGCGCTCGTTTTGAGACCCAAAGTCTGATTGGCTATTGGGAAAGTGAATAGCCATTGGTTAGTTTTGAAATAACAATGTGAGATTGGCTTAGTTCAAAATTAGCGGTATTTTCACATTATGTCAACTTTATGACAAATGCATCTGCATACATTGGCGCTCGTAACTTTCTTTGTAGGTTAAGTACTTATTACCTATTTTATACCGCCAAAAACCTTCCATTCGTAGATAAAATAATGTACACGAATATTTTCTAATGGTGAGTTTTCTTCTCTATGTAAATTCAAGTCAGCTATCCATAGGAAAACTCGGAAATATTGTATTTCCTTTAAAAAAAAAATCGCCGTCAATGCCGTTGGGTCTGACAGGTAAACAAAGTTAGTCATTTGTCATCTAAATGAAAAAGCCTATTCAACGTTGCCGATTAGAGAGAGTCCGAGCGATCGTTATACTTCATTTGTTGTCTTTATTATCAATATTGGTACTTAATACATATTTGGTTGGCATGAAGTTGAGGGCAGTAGTGCCAACTCACGAAAACAAATATAACTGGGTTACATTTGGCTTTTCGAAATGCGCCAACAGGAAGCAAGGACCATAAACTTGGAGAGAGATTTGGCTTTTCGTCTATGTGTACTACCTTGGATTCTAACCAATCAGTGTGAAACTCGGGTTTTCCACAACTGCATACTTAAGGCTCGTCCATACTCATCTGAATAAATACATGTTTTTCGCAAATAGGAGAAAAACCGCAGCATGCACGTTCACATTCATAGGAAAAAAATGCGATTTACTATAAATCACAACATATGTCATTTTTCCAAATTTAGTGTAAGTTTCTTAGTTTTTAATTTTAAAATATTCCAATCAGTCGAACTTAGATTCTGAAGGAAATCAGGTAATTATTTTATGCATTTTATCGAATTGAATTGAATACGACCTCTTCAGTTTTGGCATCACCATGGACACATAGTTCGTTAAACGTTGAACAGCGCAGGTTTCTCTAAAAAAATTCAAATACGTATTAGAAACATAGATTTGCGTATTCCTAAGGAGATTGTGATAATCTTCCTGTAATTTCTATTGCGAAATATACCACGAACATATGTTCTTTTATTTTTCGTAGAGTTCAGAGAAGGTAGAGTCGGTGAATTTCATAAATATTTCGTTCGTTCGTTCATTAAGTATGGTCTATCCAATTACAGGATAATATACCAGTCGCGGAAATCCTTATCACCTAGGAACGTATTCTGTCGGCTTTGATTTCCCTTCGGGGGGCACCGAGATAGTCTCACTCGAAGTGATACCTCAAATGCCCATTACTTTCACAACATATAATTTTTAAACTTTTCAATGCACGTGGAACGGCTGTACAAAAACTGGCATTTACTTGACTTCCGGTCCGCGTGGTCAGACAACCGCCTCCCACGACCCCAGGAAGTCGAATCCTTCATAAATATTTAACAGATTCAGGTTATGTGGCGAAGGTCCAGTTCAGACTGATCTGAAATATGTGGTTACGTGGTTTGCCCGAATTCGCAAGAAGTTGAAATATTTTAACTTTATTCTGGCTGCCAATTTGTTCGCAGAAAAATTGTGGCATTCAGATGAGTAAGTTTTCGGCTTTAGTAGTAATGGTCACGTCACTAGATCACAAAACACCCTTACTCCTTATACTACTAGCAGTGCTGCCAATTGAAAGTATACTATATGCTTACTAGCGTCTATCAAAATGCGGAGTTTTACTCCCAGAATTTTGAGAATGCTTACAAAATCCTTACAAACTTAATTTATACATAATCTATGGTATATATGGATGATTTCGAGGGTCGACTTGTTCTGATAGATACTGATTCTGAAACGAAACCAGAACAAACTAGACTAGAAGCACATATTCACAAATGTCCGTTGAACTGGAAATGCAATAGGAAACACGCATGTGCCCCCTTTCTAGAATATTTTGATTTGCACATAAAGACTATCACCTAGGGAGCTCAGCAACAAACTTAGATATGGAAAAAATATGTAATGTTTTTTTGTCGTCACATTCAAAAAAGTACTCCTAGCGCCTCTGGTGGACGTAAGCATCGTTATTTAACACAGCTAAATTTTTACCACTAGTTACTTCGAACTGTCAACTATAATTTGATCTGCCTTCATTTATATGTTGTACTAATATTTTTATCATCATAGTATTTTCAAATATCACATTAAAAGTGAGCTTGAATTTATGTTTGGGTTGAAAGAAATAGTATCGACTATCAATATTCCTGAAACAACCACAACTGGCGCTAGTTATTCAAATGAAGGTCAAATCGGAGGAGCACTTTTAAACTTGGAAATTTTTATAAAATTTTGGGATATGAGAAAATATTTTCATAAAATGTAATTATTGTGGATCTAACTGAGGCAAAGAAAAATTGAAATAAAATCATGCGTGTTCCCCATTGTCTACTTGGTGCTAGGTCAGAAGTTGGGTTGGTAGTATTGAAACCTTTGGTAAAATCATAGTATAATCTAAACAATGATAAAACTCATAGAAGCCTGAGGCTGAGATAAGATTTCAGATATGTCATGTCATGCCAATTTTAATTTCGATAAACAAACATAACACAGAACTCAAATTAGCAAACTACTATAGACAAAGACGTGAAGAGTAACGACTAACGAGTTCTGTGCAATTGCATGACTGGCCATTGGCCATATGAAACAAATACAAGTTGTCAGGGATGAATGCTTTTCTCCCACTACTCAGTCCTTAGTGCAAAATGCTTACAAAATCCTTACATTTCGTCATTACTCCACGATTACTCCAATGCTTTCGAATTGCTTACAAATGGAGTAATTACTCTCAAAACGGCAGCGCTGGGTGTAGTTGTAGCGTTGTCAGTTGTCATCAGTGCTGCCAATTGAAAGTATACAATATGCTGACCAGCTTCTGTCAAAATGCGGAGTTTTACTCCCAGAATGTTGAAAATGCTTTCAAAATCCTTACAAACTCAATTTATACATAATCTATGGTATATATCGATAATTTCGAGGATCGATTTGTTCTGATAGGTACTGATTCTGAATCGAGACCAGAACAAACTAGACTAGAAGGGTAGAAGAACATATTCACAAATGTCCATTGCAATAGGGAACACGCATGTGCCCCCTTTCTGAAATATTTTTATTTGCACATAATGATTACTACTTAGAAAGCTCAGCAAGGAACTTAGAAATCGAAAAAATGTTCGGTGTTTTTCAAAATTGGAAACTAAAATGCCAATTTTTTCATAACATTCAAAAACGTACTCCTAGCACCTCTGATGGACGTTTGTATCGTTACTTCACACACAGTTCAAACTTTTAGCGCTAGTTGCTTACTGTCAACTATAATTTCATTTGCCTCCGTTTATATGTTGTGTTAATATTTGTATCATCAGAATATTTTCAGTTGATAATGAAACATCACATTAAAAGTGTGGTTGAATTTATTTTTGGGTTGAAACAAATAGTATTGTCTATCAATATTCCTGAAACAACCACAATTGGCGCTATTTGGGGGAAGTTATCCAAGTGTCAAATCGAGTTTGAATTAGGGGGCACTTTTCAACTTGAAAATTTCTACAAAATATTGGGATTTAAGAAATTATTTTTAGAAAATGTTAATTTTGAGGATCGAACTTAGGCAAAGAAAAATGTAAATGAAATCATTATCTACTCTGTGCTAGGTCAGAAGTTGGGTTAGTAGCATTTAAACCTGTTGATAAAACCATAGTATAATCTAAACAATGAAGAAACTCATAGAAGCCTGAGGCTGAGAAAAGATTTCAGATATGTCATGTCATGTCAATTTTGAATTTCAATAAACAAACATAACACAGAACTCAAACTAGCAAACTGCTATAGACAACGGGAAACGTGAAGAGTTAACGAGTTCTGTACCATGTCATTGACCATGTTCCACACGAAACAAACACAAGTAGTCAGAAGATTACACTTTTCTCCCACTCCTTCGTCCTTAGTGAAAAATGCTTACAAAATCCTTACAAATCGTCATTACTCCACGATTACTCCAAAGCTTTCGAATTGCTTACAAATGGAGTAATTACTCTCAAAACGGCAGCGCTGACTACTAGTAATGGTATTCTGTGACTAGACTCTAGACTTTTGTCACTTGTCACAACTTCAAACCTTGGACTGGAATTTAACTGGAATAAAACTTTGTTTATTGAATTTTCTCCTCTTTTCTCAAAGATTCAAGGATATACCATAATGGCTTCCCAACACTTCAAGTGTAAAGAAGAACTTCCAATAACGGATACTGAAGAAGCTGAAATAGAGCAAATCGCGCTAGGGTCCTACTTTGTTGACAATAATGATATTTTAAATAGAGAAATAAAGGAAGAGGCCACCGAAGTCAAACCTATTAGTGAATATGGAGTGCCTAATGAGTGTCCAAAAAATAATGAGAATCGAAAATTTTATGATACCAACCCCGATTCAAGCAAGTTCGAGGTCCCGCTGAGATACAGTGTTGAAGGCTCCACAGAATCAAAGTTTTCTCTCGCTCGTGAGTATTTAATGTTCGCAGAGACATGCTCAATTGAAATTCTTGACTTTTATACTATATTTCTTATTATATTTTACTTTCTGAATAAACTTCTCAATTCTCGATAACAATTATCAGATGGCATTCTGTGCAAATAAAAATATTGGAGCAGGTAATTGGAAGAGTTTGAGTAAAAATCAAGTAAATGTAATAGATAATTATGAAAAAAAAGCTGCAGATTTGGGATATGAATCCTAGGAGACTTGTTGAAGGAGTATACATTGACTATGACGAAGAACAATTCCTCAAATGTATGAGGAATACTAGAAATCATATATTTCACAGAACTGCATACTATTCCATTAGGTTGACAATTTTTGCTACTTCAATACTCTTGTTTAAAGATAATTCAGAGAAAATGTATTTTGACTATAAATACATATATGAAATGGACAGTTGATCAAAGGTGAAAACAAACCAGTATTCAGTTGATATAATTTCATATTTGAAACAAACCTACGCGCACTCGTCATATACTCATAAGCATATATACAGGGTGTTACCAAATAAGTACAAAAGTTTTTAGGGGGTGAATCCTTGTCGAAAATTAAAGGGGGTCTTTCATGTAAACAAAACCTCTTAGGACTTTCCTTGAAAAGTTACACGCTTCCAAAAATGAGAAAATATTTTTTTTTTCTTAAATTTGCTGAATGGCATTGTGTGGGCATGTTCTACCAATAAAAAAGCTACCTATGAATATTTTGTTTTGTTTTGTTGTGATCTTTTAACAGGTTTGCTGCGGCGCAGTATACTTGAAACTTTGTGGGGAATGTTACGGGGTTTATGGTGTCCCGTACAATATGAGTCATTTTGTGTGGTACGGGGCAAATCTGTCCCGTACAGCTGATGTGATTATTCTCGTTCTGGAGAAACGAGGAAATAATATAAAGAAATATCGATACAACATACTTCAGAATGAACCAATTGACACTGAGCTTGCCCAGGACGGGGCGCCGATGACCTGTACCGCCTTAGTGGACAGTCGAATTTGATAAGAATTTCAGAAGATAAAATCACTTGTTCATAAGATGTATTTAACACAAAAAAAATACAAACGAAAACAGAACAAACTATTCAAACATCCAATAAAGTCAATATTAAAAGAAAATAACAAAACATTGAAAAACCAACCAAGTGTGAATTATGGTGCTTATCCTGCTTGAGCTGCATGGGCTTGGTTGAAGCCATGGTAGACAATATCCAGGATTGCCATCGCATTCCATACAAAATGTATATACTTTTTTAACTTTGTTATATGCGGCTCGGTTTCCCATTGACTTTTGTAAAATTTGATAGCACCATTTACATTTGCGCCTTTTTTTGCATCTGGACCTTCTTCTGTTAGAGTGTGTATTCTCTTAGGGGTCCATGGTCTTGGTATTTCAGACTCACAAGAATGTTCAAATAACCCTTTACATACCATGTCTTTGAAATCAAGTATTGAAAGTTGTTTTTTTGTGAACTTAGCATTATGAAGAAGCCAGACGTTAGTCATAGCAGCTCCGAAAATAATTTCCATTGCAACGTTTCTGTACCACTTCATACCTTTCCGTAATCACTGCAACAACAATAATTATATTTATTTTTTATTCATAATCAAAATAGGATGTATTACCTGTAGTCTACTCCTTTTTTTGCCTTGTTATACTTCACAACACACTTGAGTTTTTGTACTGGTTCACTGTTTCTAACTTTCGGTGTATCTAGCAGAGTATTATTATGGTCTTCGCGAGTTGACAGCATACAAACAGACTTCTTATCTGTCCATTTAGTTATCTTTATTGACCCTTTTTACATGCCGTAAATGTTGCCTTTCTTCACTTTCCTTAAAAAAAAACTTTTCGGAAACCCCCTTCTATTTTTTCTTATAGTACCACATAGATATGTTTTATTTTCTAAATGATAATTGGCAAGTGGGATGCTTGTATAAAAATTATCGACAAAAAGGGTTCGCCCTTCTCCAACATATCTCTCCATTAGTTATTTTACGATAGCATCAGCATGACCTTTACCTAATGTTGTATCGCCTCTTCCAGAATAAATTTTGCAATTAAAGATATAACCACCAACAGTGCACAACTTGTAGACTTTAACGCCATATTTATGGCTTTTATTTTTATTATATTGGCATAATTGTAACTGTCCTCTCCAAGGTATTCATCAATGACTACCGATTCTCCAGGAGTTATAAATACTTGAAATTTTTTATAATTGGGTCCATCAGTTTTCGAAGCTTGAAAAGTTTATCCATTCCAGTATTCAAAGAATTATCAGTGAAGTGCCAGTAACGAAGTATCAGAAGAAACCTATCTCTTGACAAACATTTTGAAATGAATTCATTGTGGTACAGTGTATCTTTGGACCAATATAGGTTTATTTTTGGTAAATCTACTATACCCATTGCCAAAACAACAGCAAAAAATTTATATATTTAGTTTTTCGCAACAGGTTGCCATAATTGGATTCGTTCTCTTTCAATCCTGTTACATGATTTTAAATCATCTGCGTACCTATTGGTTTCTTCCACCAAATCGTCTGTTACAAAAAGTTTGAAGAAATCAAGTGGTGTGGTAGTCGATACTAGAGATGTGAAAACATCATCTTTTTCACATTTTGGTCCGAATAAATTTTGGTCCGACTGTTGAACTTTTCCCCAATCATCTTCATTATTGAATTCATAACAAACTACAAAGGGATATACATACCTCTATGGATCTATATATCAGAGACTGTAATTATGTGGCGGTAGATACACTTGTAATTGATGATCTTGAAATATTGAATAACACATTAATTGAAAAAAAATGTCACGACAACTTCAAAGTAATACATCAAAATATTAGAAGTATTGGAAAAAATTTGGATGAATTCTTATTAAATATTGATCAGATCTCACAAAAATTTTACATCATGGTTTTATCTGAAACTTGGAAAGTGTATGATACTAACATCTTTAATATAGCAGGATATGACCTGCTTTATAGTGGAGAAGGAATCAATCAAAACGATGGAGTAATAGTTTATATCAATAATAGTTTCAGATATAATTATGATATAGTCAAAATTGGAGAAAGTACAACTATAGAAATAAAAATAACACATAACAAAAAACAAATACTCGTCACTGCCCTTTACCGACCACCAGAAAGCAATAAAGAAAATTTCATTGAGTATTTAAGGGAATACCTAGAGAAAACAAAAAATTATGCTAAAGATCATCAACTATTAATAGGTGATATAAATATAAACACAAATTTGGATGAAGATGTTGTCGTGGTAGAGTATCTCAACACCTTAAGTGAATACAACTTCACACGATGATAACAAAGAATACCCGGGAACAAGGTGACACTGGATCTTGTATTGATCATATTTGTTTGAATAGTAGATCTGATGATATAATTGAAGGCTCACTATCCATAATTTATAGAACGACCATAACAGATCATTTCAGCCAAATACTGTGCTTACCCATACATATTGAACGCAAAAAAAGTCTATTAAATTCAAAAAAATATACAAATTATACGAAGCTAAAGGATGAACTATCTACCTATGAGTGGTCAGAATTATATGACATAAAAGATGTAAAAGACAACAACCTTTTCATTGCAAAAATTTCAAATTAAAAAGCTAAAGAATGAACTATCAATATGAGTGATAGCATACGAATGTAAACATGTAAAAATCTATAAACAAAAAAATGAAATCTACAAAAAATATCGGTCAAACCCAGAATTATATAGAAATGAGTTTAGGATCTATCGCAATCAGCTTAATACACTGATTAAAAACAGAAAACAAAACTTCTATAAAGATAAGATACAAAAAAATTCAAAATCATCAAAACAACTGTGGGATACCTTGAAACAATTGGAAAAACCCAATGCGAAAAGAGATATCGAAGAAATTCGTAACGATACAGGGGAAATTGTGACTGATGAAATACAAATTGCTAATATTTTCAATGAACATTACGTAAAGGTAGGTAAAACATTAGCCGAGAAAATCATCAAACCAACTATGCCTCCGCCTAAAAATAAAATAAACCAATCCTCCATATTTTTCCACCCAGTAACAGGTGAAGAAATTGTAGAAATTATAAGTCAATTAAAGAATAACAAATCACCAGGAATTGACTCGGTCAGAGCTGAAACACTGAAAAACATAATCCAGGAAATAAAAACGCCACTAACACACCTGATGAACGAAATACTGAAGCAAGGCACTTGTCCATCAGAATTTAAAACAGCTGTAGTCAAACCAATATATAAAAAAGGCAATAAATATGAAGTGCAAAATTATAGACCCATTTCCTTGATATCGGTGTTCGCTAAAGTTTTTGAAATCGAATGGAAAACTTTCTGGAAAAAAAACAACTACTCTCCGAACGTCAATTTGGCTTTAGGAAAGGCAAATCAACTCAAGATGCTATACTACATCTGACTACAAAAATATATGAAGCAATGGACAAATGTAAACCCTCCCTGTGCGTCTTTCTCGACTTATCGAAAGCTTTCGATACTGTAAGTCATTTACAATTGCTTGAAGCAATCGAAAATATGGGAATTCGCGGTACCCCGCATAAACTTATGGAAAGCTACTTAAAAAACAGAAAACAATATGTTGAAATAAGAAGAACTAGAAGTGATGAGAAAGAAGTCGAATATGGTGTCCCACAAGGAACAGTGTTAGGACCAATACTGTTTACGATTTATATCAATAATATTCTCACCATGAGAACCACTGGAGACATAATTAGTTATGCAGATGACACTGCCATATTTTATCAGGATGAAAATTGGGATGATTTGAGAATAAAGGCAGAAAGTGACCTATCTCAAATTATGACATTATTTAATCACAAATTACTAACGATTAATACAGACAAAACAAATTTTATCCCATTTACATCATACAAAAGTAATCTGCCACCATCTCTGAACTTTCAATAGCCTGGGCCCTCGCTAGAGCTACAAGTTTTTCTCCCCTGCTCGACATTACGCTCTCTATTTCACTCAAGAAGAAATGCAACTGACCGTCGAGACTTAGACGCCAAATAATCCCTCACTTTTTACTTGTTAGGACTTGTCATGTGACCCCGTTCCGCCCTATTCAAGGAAACTGTTGAATTAGGAGGTACGGGGCGAATGTGACCCGTACATTATTTATACATTACTATTACTATTAGATAGAAGTTGAGTTACAGAGAAAAGAGAAAAAAATGAAAAGAATGCTAAATTCGTAGATACTTGATGAATATTCCATGGGTTTAATTTGGCACCTAGGTTAGGGAAACCTGTATGTGCCATGTGAATAAGTCTTAATGGTCTAAAGGAGATAGAATTATAAGTAATAATAATACATGTGAATAGGTCTTAAAAGAGAAAGAATTATAAGTAATACATAGGAGAAACGTTAAATGTGGAATTAATGTGAGAAAAATAAATAATTACCACTATATAACATATTATTCCAGAAAATGTCTATAAAAATTTCAAAAATTTTGATAAATGTATATTGCGGCAGTTTTATTGAATTTTTGAGCTTTATGCAGCATTTTGACCTCAATTGGTAAATTATTGTAACATTTTGGCCCCAGGTAGTTGAAACAATTTTTGAAAAACTCACTATTTGGTTTTGGAACTTTTATACATTTGTTGGATACATTTCTAGTGATATGACAATGAATATTCAAAAAACTATATTAATATATAGTTTTTTGAATATTTCTGTTTATGTATATAACAACATATGGTATGAATGTTTAAGTATCTAATATTTTGAATTTTTTCATTATATAATGGCAGAGTAGAGTACCGTTGACTTTTTTTTTAAATAATTTTTAAAATCTTATTTTGAATAAATTTAATGGACTTAACGCTATTTCATATAAACCTCCCCATACCAGGATTCCATAACGTAAAATAGATTCAACTAAGCTGAAATACAGTGTTATTAAGAGGTTTAAGCTAAGAAATTGTTTCATAAGATAGAATTTGTAAACTAAGTATTTTTGTTACATAGGTTATGTGGGAGTCCCATTTTAAATTTTGGTCGATAATTATACCTAAATATTTAGAGGTTTTAGTTTCTTGTATTTCAGTATCTAAGTTAGCACATATTAACTTCTTAAATTGGGGCGATACAATGTTTTGGAAAATGCAATATATTTTGTTTTTTTAACATTTAGTGATAGTTTAAAGGCATCTAACCAATTTTTGACGTATTTAATTTCTGCTATAGCTCGTATCTTCACGGCCTCCCAATCTTTATCACTAAAGATATGTACAGTGTCATCAGCATTTCATCTATAAAATGATGCACAATCGTTAAGAAGCCTATTGGTCTAAATTACACTTCATTATCTTAAAAAATACGGAAACTAAAGACATCGTTCCGTAGAAAAGTTTAGCGAATTTTATTGCCGCCCTGTGAAAAACTCGGTACCGGGCGTATTTGTCCCGTACCGTAGCGAACATGTTAAAGGGGTGAAACATGCAACCCCTATTCCATATTTTACCACAACTTTTTAACGAAAAAAAAATTCTCAATTAAAAATATGTGTTGGAAAGAACGAGGCCTTTGCAAAACTTTTTTAACTCGTGTTGTGTCCGTAAAAGCAATAGTTTCCTGATAAAAAAATAAAATACAACATTGTGCATGAACGGATCTTCTGTAAATGGAATCGAAAAAATCTAGTATGTGGCTGTGACGTTTTGTTTGCACAACTTGTGACTTCAATCGTAGTATTTTAAAATCGAAAAAATCTAATATGCGGCTGTCAAGTCGCCTTGATTTCTATGTGGTAGTTGAATCTTCAATATGAATAATTACACTAAAGCTGAAATGGCCGATATTCATTTTATGTATGGTCGTGCCAATGGAAATTCTTTGGAAGCTAGACGGCTCTATGCAGTGATGTATCTTCAGCGTGTGATACCTCATCACACAATTTTTGCACATCTCCAACAACGTCTCTGTGAAAGATGGACTTTTCAAAAACGAACAGCTGATTATGGTCATCCACGAGTAATAAAAACGGTGGCACTGGAAGAAGAGGTTCTCAATACGATTGAAGATCGTCCGGAATTAAGTACTAGACAAATTTTTAACACACTTAGTGTTAGGAATAAACTAATCTGGAAAATTTTAAAGGATCACCAATTGTATCCTTACCATATTCAACAAGTCCTGGCACTTTTGCCGCGAGATTTTCCCCATCGAGTAGACTTTTGTCAATGGAGTCTTCAAATGATTATCCAAAATGCTCAATTTTTAGAAAACGTAATATTTACTGACGATTCCAACTTCTCATGACAAGGGATTACAAATTTCCATAACAATCATCTATGGGCCAAAGATAACCTACATGCAATTCAAGAAGGTTGGTATCAATATGAATTTTCACTTAACGTGTGGGTCGGAATTATTGGCGAAAATATTATTGGACCGTATTTTCTACCGTTAAGGCTAACTGGTGCAACCTATACAAATTTTCTCCAGGAGCAGCTTCTCATTTTACTTGAAAATGTTCCACTAGCTATCCGACCACGAATGTGGTTTATGCACGATGGTGCACCTATCTATTTTAGCATAACTGTTCGTCAGTACTTGGACGACGTATATCCAAAACGTTGGATAGGCAGAGCAGGACTTCAACCTTGGCCTCCCAGATCTCCAGACTTGAACCCCTTGGACTTTTGCATCTGGGGTCACCTGAAGTCCTTGGTTTATACGACCCCTATTGAATGTGTGAATGATTTGAGGAATTGCATCCAAAAGACAAATCCAAAACACACCAGGAATATTTCAACGTTTGCGCCAGTCTATGAGACAAAGACTTGATTCCTGTCTAATGGTTGGAGGTGGTCATTTCGAGCAGTTTTTATAACTCCGTTCCGTTTGATCTTGTTGCCTTTTTCGTTGTTGTAATACACATAATTTTGTTTTATTTGTATTTTAAAAAAGTTTTGCAATGAATCGTTATTTTCAACACATATTTTTAAATTCAGATTTTTTTTTTCGTTAAAATGTTCTGGTAACAAATGGAATAGGGGTTGCATGTTTCACCCATTTAAAAGATCACAACAAAATTAAAAAAATATCCATAGGTAGCCTTTTTATTGGTAGAACATGCCCACAAAATGCCATTTCTTCAACTCTTCAGCAGTTTCAAGAAAAAAATAATTTTTTTTTTCTCATTTTTGGAAACGTGTAGCTTTTGTTTACATGAAAGACCCCCTTTAACTTTCGACAAGGAATCACACCCTGAAAAGTTTCGCACTTATTTGGTAACACCCTGTATATACATACACATATCTTTGGTCAATAAATAAAAGTTATCATCATCGAAGTTTGCACTCATTCTTGAATTTAATTTTTAAAACATTAAAAGAGGATGCATTGAACTTATTTAGTCTTATTGAACTTATTCAGTCCTCTGAAAAAAACCAGAACATTGTGATTTTTTTTATTTTTACATTTAGAATGAATAAATTATTTCTATTTCGGGTGTTGTAATTGTGGTGTTCTGATACAAAGATTATTTTTCCCTCAGATATGGTGGAGCACTAGCTGTTCTTATTTTAAAAATGAAGATCACCGTTTGATATAGTAACATTTTTTCGACCGGTAACCACTCAAGCATATTTAACATTTCATTTATGGGTGTTCATTTAGAGCAGGATAATATTATTGTACAAATGGTCTATTTTAAATGATATTGTTTTTATTATATAGTTTGCATGTTCTTTGAATTTCAAATCTCTATCAATAATTCCTCCCGAATATTTGAACAAACTTTTTATACTCCTTGTCATTACCTATCAACATGAATTTGTTTTTTTTGTATTTACCTTTAATTGGTTGGCACAACACCATCTGTATATGTTTTCTAGTGTTTCATTGATTATAGTTACTACCGTTGTACAATCTGAATTTGAAAAGTGAATCAGTATTTCATCAGAAAATAAATGAATTGAGCATATTTCAACATTATTAACCGTATAAAATAATTGTAGTCACTATCCTGTGGAACACCCTGTTCGTTTATGGTTTCATTAGATAATATATTTTTCAATTTAGGTTTTTGTTTTCGGTTCCCCAAATAATCAACCAGCCATGCCAATGCATCTCCAATAATACCAATACTTTCTAATTTTATTTCCAACGTATCCCTGTTCGCAGTTTCAAAAGCTCTTTGAAGGTCAAGGAAAATTACTCCTGTCATTAAATTTGTATCTGAATTATTTCTGAAATCATCAAGCACACACTGTAAAACTATTTCACAATTTTACCCAGCACAGAAACCGGACTGCACACTATTAATTACTCCGTTCTGATCCAGAAAATCAAAAATTTGCTCATGTACAGCTTTTTCTAATATTTTCTCTATTGAAAGTAGCATATTGATTGGTCATAGGTCATTAGCATCGATGGAACTTTTTACCTTAGGAATTGGTACGATTGTGGATAAATTGATATCACTGGGAACTCTACAAGTTTCAAAGTTAATGAGGTTCAACAGGGGCCTTGCAATATTATGGAAATAATTCTTTAGAAAATGTATATTAATATCATCTGGGCTATCTAAAACACTTTAATGATATCTACGTAAAATTGGAAAATCAGGGACTGTATTGTCTATTTCACCATTGAGCTGTTGTATACTTTCTACATAGTAATTGTTTAGCAAATTCGGCATTGCATATATATCTATTTCAAGTTCCGTTAAGGTATTATCAATTACTTTCTTTGGGAGACAGAGTTTTAAGATTTTCCACATTTCAACAGAGTTTTCTTTATTTTCCGAAATTTTGTTTTTAAAATATTTATGTTTTTCTTCTTTCATAAATTTCACTGCTGTATTTCTATTTTATTTAAAATTTTTCCAATTCTCTTGAGTTTTGTCTGTAAAACTTTTTGTAAATGAGGTCCGTTTTTGGGTAGACTCGCGAACATGCTGTGTCCACCATTCTTTTAAATTTGACTGATAATGATAAATCTGAAATTCTGGACGTGTTCAAGAGTTTCCACCCACGATTGAAATTTACTGTGGAGGAAGAAAATAATAATGCCTTAGCTTTTCGTGAGACCAATGTCATTAAAACTCCTAACAACGTGTTGGAAGTAGATTGGTATCAAACAATTTCTATTAAAAAACAATTACCCTCCATCACTAATCAAAAAATTATCCAGGATAACAAACCTTCTAACAAAACCAACACTGTTGGAAAAAAGTTTTATTCACGCTAAAAAACAAAAACCCCCACTAATCTACAATCAAACATCATCTATAAAATCAACTGTTTCAAATGCTACGTTGGTCAAACAGGCTGATATTTAGAAAAAAGCATATCTGAACACGATAGGGACACAAAAAAACTCAATGCCCACTGCTCTAGTAGAACATACTAGAGAAACTGGTAATTTTTTCATTTCGAAAACCCCATCATCTTTGACAAAAAACCCTTCCTGTCAAAAATACTTCTTAGCGAAATGTTCGAAATTGTCCACCAAGACAGCGTCAATGTCAGGAGAGACATAGAAGGATTGAACACGTCCTATTTCAACTTGATAAGTCAGATTCCTAAATGATTTGTTATCGTTTTTTACCACAATTGTTTTTCTTTATTGATACAACGGATATTTTTTAAATTTTATCTCAGTAGTTTGTCTCGTACTTGTTGTTAAACCTGTTGTCCCATGAAAGGGATTTTCGTTGTATTTAGAATGTCTGTTTATGTATTATTTTTATTCATATCCAACTCGGAAAAACTAAATTTTGGTGAGTCTTTCCTTTTTTAATAATCAATTTCACTGTGAAATGTTCCAATTCTTGTGGTCAAATGTTTCTTTATTTTTATTATTTCTTAACCACTTCAATTTACAAAAACTCATTGTTACAGAGCCCTGAAGATTAATTTAATAAAATTCGAAATGTTGGCAAGGAAAATTAGTCTTTTTTCAAGAAAACTTATCCAAATCCTCCTCAATACTAAAGATAATATTCCCTTACATAATAGGTCTGGAGTTTACTCGATTTCTTGTTCATTACCAACTTGCAATGCTCAATATATCGGTCAGAGCGGAAGAAAGATTATAACCTGAGTCATGGAACATGTCAAGATTATTGAAAAACATTATCCAAGCTAACACAAAAAGTTCTTTTGCTAATCACATAATCAATTTGGAACACAATTTTCAAATCGATGAGGACCTAAAAATCTTACATGTTTGTGAAAAAAGCAATAAACTCAATCTTCTTGATTTTTTTTTTAGATCAACTCCTCTATCAATAACAGTAATGTGACTTCGTTGAATGAACAGATCAACTTTGATTGCATTGATTTCTTCAACTCCCTTGTTTTCAATTAATAAAAATGCTCTATTTTCTAATTTCCAACCTTGTTTTATCAACTTCATAGTATGCCACCTGTTGAATTTGGTTATCACCTGTTGAATTTAGATATTTGGTTCCTTTCTAGTAATTTAATCCCTAGCAGGATGTCACCTTTATTATAATAATATCTAATTACCTTTGTTTTATATCCTTTCTTTTAAAATTCACCTTTAGAGATCAGGCATTGTATATTTAATCATAATAAATCATCCTGTCAATTTGTATCGTCAATCATACAGTTGATCACCGAGAGGTCGGATTGTGTATTGATTACCCGACATTCGATGTCTTCGTTTTTGGCTGATGATGGACCTTTATAGGTCCGAAACATGTTCCATCCCTATTTACGAGGGCAATAAACATTGTGGAGTATGACTATGAATTTTCTTGGAATATTCCATTCCACTCCACTTCGAGATACAATGGACTTTTTTCACAAATTACTTTTCTTGCTTCTGTATGCCCCCAACATACCAGAGCTACCTGAAACAAAATGAAAATAAACTAGGTAACGTGAAGGTAACGTCTCTATAGCAGGCAAAAAATCTTATTGTTTTAATAATATCTTGTTGAAAAGGAAAACATTCTCAATTAAAAATTGAATAGACGGATTTTTCTGAAAATTTAAAAATCCACTACAATAATAAAGTTATTTTTTGTAATATCTAACAGATAACAACTAATTGCACCAATGTTACAAATGATTTCTGGTGAGTACTCCTTTTTTCAAGCTTTTATTTAACTTGCTTCGTTCGTATGTCATTCTTTCCGGTTCAAAATTTGTAATCCATTTTTGAGCACTTGCCGACATCCGATTGAGCTGAAATTTGGCAGGTATTCATAATTCCGGTGACAATGCATTATGAAATTTTTGTTAGAGAAAAAACAAAATGGCAGCTCCAAGATGGCGGGCGAGTTTTGTGATTATGGTACAATTTCGATTCAAAATTGGTATGTGGAGGTTTTCAAGGACAGAGATTGGGAATTTTTTGTCAAAATTCAAAAATTCAAGATGGCGCACAAGTTTTCTGATTATGGTTCGATTCGATTCAAAATTGGTATGTGGGGGTTTTCGGGGTTGGAGATTATGCATTTTTTGTCAAAATATATAAATTCAAGATGGCGGCTCCAAAATGGTGGAGGAGTTTTGTGATTATGGTCCGATTCTATTCAAAATTTATGAAATTGAAATGGCGGCTCATGGAATTTTTGTTATAGAAAAAAACAAAATGGCGCTCCAAGATGGCGGGCGAGATTTAGGTTTTTGGTATGATTCGATTTAAAATTGGTATGTGGGGTTTCAGGGTCGAAGATTATGAATTTTTCTTCAAAATTCATAAAATCGAAATGGTGGCTCCAAGATGGCCGATGAGCTCTGTGTTTATGTTACGATTCTATTCAAAATTGGTATCTGGGGGTTTCTGGGGTCGGGCATTATGAATTTTTTATCAAAATTTACAAATCCATGATGGCGGACGAGTTTTGTAATTACGGCCCGAATTGATTCAAAATTGGTATGTCGAAGTTTTTGGTATCGGAGATTATGAATTAAGTCTAAGATCATTGATTTTTAGTTAAAATTCATAAATCGAAGATGGCAACTCCAACATGGCGGATGAGTTGATCTTCAGATGGTCTCCTCATTGAAGGACCAGATAGCTCAGAACTTACAGAAAAAAGCCTCATAATAATGATGCTTTAACAAAAATGCATAGATTAAAGTGAACTTAAGTACTTAAAAGCACAAAATAAAATAATTAATAAATAACCTTTTTAAAGACAAGCTTTCATTCAAATGCGCTGAAAAGTAAAAAATAATTGCTTTGGATGTGTGACGTTGGTTATTCCGTGTGTTATAGATTCAAAAGCCTGTCGCTCTTGTATTCGAACGAAAACTTTGCGCGACAAGCTTTTGAATCTATAATTCACGTAATAACCTACGTCACACATCCAAAGCAATTATTTTCTACTTTTCAGTGCATTTGAATAAAAGCTTGTTGTTAAAAAGGTTTTTTATTCATTATTTTATTAGAAAACATTCTTCTTTGACTCATTCATCTATAGGAGTTCCTAATTAAGACTGTAATAGAAAATCAAATAACTGTCTGAATGGAAATGCAAATTTTAGCCGGGGGGGCTTTAGCCGGGGAAGCTTTAGCCGGGGAAGTAGTTGTTTTCTGTTAGATATTACAAAAAGTAACTTCATTATTGTCGTGGATTTTTCAATTTTCAGAAAAATCCTTCTAAACAGTTTTCAATTGAGAATGTTTCCCTTTTCAACAAGAATACCCCCAAGAAGTTATTTGAACGATGGAAGATAATGACTGAAGTTTATCTTTCAGTCTGATTTTATGAACATCCTGTTCATAATTTCGAACAAATAAATCTATCATACCCCATGACAGATTTTGATGTCAAAAAAACAATAATTTCAAAGTGTCACTCCAGAAGGAATGTTTGTAACATTTTTCCATCTTTGCAAAGTGATATAACTTCTAGAAAATGTGTTTCCCAATTTTTCCGGCCTTCCTGATGAACGTGGAAGCGTGAAATAGATTTTCGTCGACAGAAATGTATTGAATACCTAGTGAATGCGCCTCTCTTGCACCAATGTTACAAATGATTTCTGGTGAGTACTCCTTTTTAGAAAACATTCTTTTTCAACTCATTCATCTATATGAGTTCTCAATTGATACTGGAATAGAAAACCGAATAACTATCTGAATTAAAATGCAAATTTTCACTTTCAGATTTTTTCTTTTGAGTTAAGGTCTTTTCTCAATATCTATCAGATGTAGTTCAATGTCCAGCGTGGCTTTAGCCGGGGAGGTAGTTGTTTTCTGTTAGATATTACAAAAAGTAACTTCATTATTGACGTGGATTTTTCAATTTTCAGAAAAATACTTCTATTCAGTTTTCAATCGATAATGTTTCCCTTTTCAACATGAATACCCCAAGAGGTTATTTGAACGATGGAAGAGAATGACTGAAGTTTATCTTTCAGTCTCAGAAGATTCCACATCTGATTTTATGAACATCATGTTCATAATTTCCAACAAATAAATCGATCATACCCCATGACAGATTTTAATGTCAAAAAAACACCCCAGAAGGAAAGTTTCTAACATTTTTCCATCTTTGCAATCTTCAGTTGCCTGTGCCTCTGGAAAAAATTTGAAGTTGTATCTGGAAAAAATGCTTGATTTCTTCGACTGGAAGCCACATTTTGCCGCTTCAAAAAATCTATGAGTTTTGAGTGCTTGGAAATATTGACATTTTTTAAGGCTTCTTTTTTTTGCATAATTCGCCAAAATACGGTGTCTGAGGCAGTATTACCCAATCCTGCCTACCGCGTTTTTCAATTCAGGTGAGATACAATCCATCGCTTCATCTTCACTTTCCGAAATAATTTCTTTATGTAGAGCAGTCAAATATTTTCTCAAAAAATATCGAACAAAAATAAAAACTACGTCGTTTATGTACAATAAAATCTCTGAGTTTTTGTTTCAGAAATTCATGGATGAAAATAAAATTGCATACAAAAGTCGAGGGAAAATTTTGTTGCAGCTGCAAGGTTTAGTTTAAACTATGCAACTTCTCAACCAACAATGAAACATTCTCCGTCTTGGATTGTAATATACTATAATAATGCCAATAATTGGAGTTTTCTTCTGTATATTAAGTCCTCTGATTTTGCTTAATCCAATTTTTCTAGTTTTCACAAATCCAACAATTATGAAATATTACAAATTATAATGTAATCATTTCACTAAATCTACAAATAATATCTCTGTTTTTCTAGTGTTTCCTCAGAAAAAAAAACATTGTGAAGAAAATATAAATATATATATATATATATATATATATATATATATATGAATCTTGCAACTAATAGAATGATTCGGCAGTACATATGAATATTAAGTGTGATATATCATGAGTCTACTTTTGATTTTCTGAATGAACTACAGGGGATTTCATTTGAATGAAAATGCGTATTTTTCAATTTAGTTTGGATTCATCTGACATTTTTAATTTTTTATCATCTTTCAATTACTCGACCATATTTTTATGCTTTCTTCATCAAGTTATAGATAGACAAATTGATCTAATTTTTTTAAATAAATTCGTTATACAGTGCGGTCCATAGGTATGGAATAAATTCATTTTCAGCGTTATTGTAGGACCTTAGGAGTTATGTTGTTAATTTCTTCCGTTATCCTAATTTTTAAATCTGTAATATTCTCTGGTCTATTGAAATATACTTTTGATTTTAAATAACCCCATAAGAAGTAATCGAGAGGAGTCAAATCGGGGGATCTAGGCAGTTATTCAATCGTTCCACGTCTTCCAATCCTACTATTGGGAAAAACTTCGTTCAAATAATCTCTAACAATAGGTGGAGCTCCGTCTTGTTGGTACCAAATTGATCTATCTATTGCATTTGGATCATTAACATCAGAAAAAGTATTTTTAATGTAGGTTGTAAAAAGTTCATCAAAAAATCTATAAAAACCTCACCATTAACTGTGCCTCCAAAAAATAATGGCCAATAATTTTGTTGTTAATGATACCAGCCCAAACGTTCACTTTTTTAGGATATTGTGTGTAAGCCTCACACATCCAATGAGGATTTTATCTGCTCCAATATCTACAATTTTGTCTATTAACCGTTCCATTTAAATGAAAAGTAGCTACATCAGAAAAAACAATTTTGTTTATGAACTGCAAATTTGCTTCCATTCTGTCCATCATCAGTTCACAGAATTGTTGCCTTCTATCAGGATCATCCTCATTTAACTCCTGAACCAACTGAATTTTATAAGGATGGTATTTTTCTTTATGTAAAGCTCTTAATATCGATGATTTACTCACATCATTGTCGGCGGCATGTTGTCTACTTGTCATAAGCGGATTTTTCTCAATCGCTAACAGTACATCTAACTTTTTTTCCTCATCCAATTTAACATTTCGACCTGGTTTTTGAATAGTTTTTACATGTCCAGTTTCACGAAATTTTGTTTCTATTTTGCTAACTGTAGGCTGTGAGATGTGACGACCAGGGTATTTATTATTAAACATTTCACAAACTTCCTTTTGAGTTCTTGTTTTATTACCGCATACAATCATACAAAAAAGGGTAACCTTTGAGTTTTGGATAAAGGAGCCATAGTTAAATCAAATACACACACAAATATTTTTCAATCACTGACGTGTGTCAGCAACTTATAAATATCAAAATAACAGTAGTCTACTAATTGACATTACATTATTTATGTGGGTTTTGTGAATAATTTTTTGGTGTCTTGAACGACTTTTTCCTGACGTTTAGCAAAACAGATAAGAAAATACCTGATTATTTCTTATGGGGTTATTTAAAATCAAAAGTTTATTTCAATAGACCAGACAATATTGCAGATTTAAAAGTTTAGGACAAGGAAGAAAAACCCCAAAAGGTTTTAATTTTTAAAAAAAACCCCTGAGGTCCTACAAAATTTTGTATGAGAATTCCAAGATCGACTTGCTTATTGCCAAGAAAATAATTTTCTCAGTTATGATTGCACCAAATTTGAAAAACTTAATATTGCTGAACAGAGAATGAAAATCCCTTTCGAACAAGGTGCCACACGACCCCCCTTCTCATTTAAAATTTTTTGAGGGGGTGCTCATAATTCAGAGGGGGTGCAAGAAGGGGGTAATATTTTCATACTGTAAATTGTCAAATTGACAATAGAAATCGACCTGTTTCAGGTTTTTTCAAACAAATACATAATAACGTTAAAAATGAATTTATTCCATACCTCCTGAAATACTGTGCATTGGATTACATGCTTCTCCATTTTCGAAAATAAAAAAAAGTGAAAAGGCGTATACTTTGAAAAAAAAATATTGGTACATTTCTTAAACCTGCTGTTAGAAGAATATGCCTGCCTCGATCAACATTTTTCTGGTTATTCATTTATTAGTTTTGAAAATATTCTCATGTATCTTGCTTCTGGTTAATTGATAACAATGTTATAGTTTGAACTTGAATTACAGATTTCTGGGAAAATAAGAATTGCAATGGTCTTGCTAGTGAATTAGCAAAAGTCAACCATTTGAATGATGAGGATATATTAAAGAAAGAAGATGAAGATCATTCAGAATGTAAGGACGATTCGTTAACAAATAATGTAGAATCAAAAACAAATACTCTAAAAAATGAAGATGACATTGATGTAATTTACGAAAATGTCAAACGTGAAATATGTGAGATAGAAGCAAGTGGAAAAGGTGTAAATTCTTTTACTGATATATTGATGGGAGCAGAAATTGGACCAAACTTTTCTCATGAACATTCAATAAGTAAGCTGGTATTTTTTCATCAGAAGTGTTTTGCAGAATATATATCTTATGAAAAAGGTTAATCTTTTTGTAACAGATGAAATCACATGAGGGGATATATTCTCACCAATTAGCTCAGAATGTAATTTGATGAATCACAATGTTTAGTAACCATTTGTAGGACATAAAAAAAACATCAAATCTATAGAAACGTTGAAAAAAGGATTTTCTAGTAGAATTCTACTAAACCTACTAAAAATATCAATAAACCTAATTCAAATTAAATGAAAATATGTTTTATTGTCAGGAGAATTAAATTCTTATAGACAAAAACAGAAGCAAAAAAAGAGGAAGGAAAGAAGAAACAAAACAAAATGATGTTCAGATATCTGACAATTACATTCAGGCCCGGAATTTTCACCTCCAGTTATACTAGGAATAAATTAACCAACGGTTAGAATATGCTCTTGTTTAACGTTTATTGATAAGTAAAACCACATTCTAACCATTGGTTAATTTATTCCTAGTATAACCGGAGGTGAAAATACCGGGCCTTAGGATATTTTTGCAATAATTACAATTTCTATCATATAATAAAATGAATTATATATTGCACATATACATTGTAGATTATAGGGGTTATATCTCCTGAAACACTATGATTGGCTTACATGCTTCTTCATTTTCGCAAATAAAAAAAATCAAAGTAAATTCTCTTTTGTGAAATAATATTAAAGGGTTTCCTTTGAAAAAAAAATGATTGGTATACTTGTGAGCAGAATATACCTGCCCTCGATCAAAATTTTTCTGGTTATTCGTTTAGGAGCTTTGCAAATCTTGCTTCTGGTTAATTGAAGATAATGTTATAATTTGAACTTGAATTACAGATTTCTGGGAAAATAAGAAATTCAGTGGTCTTGCTAGTGAATTAGCAATAGTCAACCATTTTAATGGTGAGAATATATTAAAGAAAGAAGATGAAAATCATTCAGAATGTAACGACGATTCGTTAACAAATAATGTAGAATTGAAAATGAAGACACTCAAAAATGAAGATGACATTGATGTAATTTACGAAGATGTCAAACGTGAAATATGTGAGAAAGAAGCAAGTGGAAAAAGTGTAAATGGGTCTTACCCAAACTCTTTTACTGATATATTGATTGGAACAGAAATTGGAGCAGAAATTGGACCAACATTTTCTCATGAACTTTCAATAGGTAAGGTGGTATTTTTTCATCAGAAATGTTTATAATTTCAGAGTTATACAATAATATATATTATTGAAAAAGGTTAATCTTTTAGTAACACATGAAAGCACATCAGGGAATATATTCTCGCCAATTAGCTCAGAATGTAACATGAGGAATCACAACGTTCAGTAACCATTTATAGGACATTAAAAAAACATCAAATGTATAGAAAAGTTGAAACATTAAAAAAAGGATTTTCTAGTTGAATTCTACTAAACCTACTGAAAATATCAAACCTAATTCAAATCAAATGAAAATATGCTTTATTGTCAGAAGAATAAAATACTTATGGACAAAGTCATAAGCGAAAAAAGAAGAAGGAAAGAAGAAACAAAACAAAATGATTTTCAGATATGTGACAATTACATTTAGGGTATTTTTACAATAATTACAATTTTGATCATATAATAAAAGGAATTATATATAGCACATCCTCTTTGTACTGCAACCTATATGGTCTTTTGAGACTCTTTGCGAAGTGTATCAGTTTCCTGGGAGCTAAGTTCCTGATGACTGAGGGTGTTAACGAAACCCCTTTGAGGAACTTACGCCTTTTGTAAAACAGGTGTTCTGCAGTTTCAGCGAAGTTCGCGCAGTAACAACACAGTTCACTATCCGATCTAACAATTTTTTTGAGATAATCTCAGTGGACAATGTTCAGTGAGCAGTCCCATTACCAGTTTCAAGTCTTTCTTGTCCAACTTGAGAAGCTGTTAAACTTTCTTTGGCGATTGGCTCAGAAGCCTTTTTGCTTGTCTTTGACCTAGAGCCTTATTCCAGTGGGTTATGATCAGGTCAGCTTCCCAGCGCCGAAACTCTTCCTTAATATGGGCTTTGGAAAGACCACAGATGGGTTCTGGGCCAGGAAATTTGCCCCTTCCTTGGCAAGGCTGTCTGTTTCCTCATTGCCTTCGATTCCCTTGTGACCTGGTTCCCACAACAGGGTGACCTGATTGTTCGTAACCAGTTGTCAGTCTAGACTCACAAGTTTGTGACTTTAGAGTTTTTAGTGCTGCTTGGCTATCTGATATGATATATATATATATATATATATATATATATATATATATATATATATATATATATATATATATATATTTATTTATTTATATATATTTGTCCCCCTGGAGCCTCTTGCAAGGCATTCTTGGGCGCAAATTTCATATAGCATGGATTTCTGCTTGAAAAATTGTTGGGGCTTTGCCTAGTGGCTTTGAGAGCATAAAACTAGAACCAATTACTTCCACTTCAGCACTTTCGTTCATCTTGGATCCATCAGTATACCAAACTGATGCATTACTTTCTAGTTGAGGCCCGTTCGTTGTGAATATATGGTGGTTGTTTATAAACACTTATCAGATACCCGCCAGTTGTGAATGTGGCTTGTTATCTCCAAGGGTTGGGTCAAGAACCTTTCTAATCAGATTTATAAAGGAGATATTGTTACCTCTATTGGCAATGTCTGTATTCTAAAAGGTACTTACCTCGTGCGTTTGTGTCCGTGCTTCCCCATGTGAGATGGTGCACGTTCGCATCGCAGCACAGAATGAAGCGCCTGTTTCCTCTGTGACATCATCTGATGAGGCTTTGGAGTTCCTCTGTTGGTGGGTGTGTCGGGGAGTCCCCTGGGACTTCCACGATGGCGGTTGCCAATTCTCCAGTGATAAATTCTGGAACAGGAGTAAATTTGATGTTGGGTGCGAGCAATATGGCTGCTCGTGGTTTTTCATGAGTGTTGCAAAAAAGTAACGTAGATGATTTTATTGTGAGTCCTTGTATTTGTCCTCTATTAATCCAGGGCTCTTGAAGAAACCCCATATTGATGTTTTCTTCAATAAACCTCCCAAGCACACTTGCGTCTGTTTCTGAATGTTGGAGGTTTATTTGAAGGGCCTTGAGTTTTCGGCTCATCTGGGTAGAAGTGTCACCGTGATCTCGTTGTGAGGCACTGCTGCCTCTTCATCGACCCTCAGTTCAACAACCTGCCATGGTTTTTGGGGAGTTTTTCTCGCCCTGTTGTTAGTCGTGTTTCAAACCATATTAAGTCCCACAAGAAGCTAGAGAAAGTCAGTCACCTGCAGCAGAGCCCCACATTCCACAGGAAGGCAAGTGAAACCAGGGGGCACCAGATACCCTGGAGTTCGCATAATCGCAACTAGTTCACCCACTAGACACAGTCTTCCATATCATATAGTGCTACGCGGAAGCAAACACCCGATGGCTACGTTTACCCATTTCACAGCCCGAACCCATGTACATGCAGTCAATTACAAGCAGCAAGCTAAGCAGTGAGACAATGATAGATATATAGATAGATAGATGATTTATTCATCATTAAAGCTTTATAAATGTGTAAATATAAAACTTATCAGACTAGTCAGCCAAAAGCAACCAACCCCACTGCACATATACATTACTAAACATATAAAAAGTTGAGTTTGGACTAAAATTAGCATAGGTTAAAATAAAATGGTGATTCTGATACAGGCATCACAGACACAATATAAAATAAGTTGGATAGAAGAAATAAAAATGCAAAGTAGAATTGAATACATTAATGTCCCTAATTATTTTTCATATTCATTTTTTCAATTCAACCATTTTTGATTTTTAACTTTTTACGTTAATATTTTTCTATATGGCAATATCCTACTGTGGGGGAGTAAATTGATAAAAAATACATATTGCAATCTTGGACCCTTTTTTGTAAGAATATTTCATTGAGACAGTACTTGTAATTTCTCCTTTTTTTCTATAAAAAAATTATATACAGTTTACTTCTTGTCCTTTAAAAAGTTGTCATCTTATGGGAAAAACAGTTATCAACAGTTTATTCTTCAATTTAACTTAGGCGTTGAGTTTTGCTTAAAAAATATGAAAAATTACCTACTTGGACGAGGTCAGTGACTTTTGCTACATGTCAAATGTTTTTTGTAAATTATTTTTCGAAATAGGCTTATTAGTTTGAATTTTAAAACAAAAAATATTAAGTTGTTGCTATTCCAACATTACGTATCTGTAGTTTTGCCATTTTCTTTATCTATTAAATTTCTGAATTATTAAATTAAATGTATATAAGATAAAACTGTTTCAAACCATTAGCTTTATCATGCTAACTTTTAATTACTATTAAAATGTTTTTCTTAAAAAAATGAGAATACTGCTTCAAATTTCTGTTATGTGTTTGATACCAAGTTGAAGTAAAATATTTAAATCGGGTTTTTCAGTTTTGAAATGAAGCCAAAGTCATCAATCCAAAAATCATCAAACTAGTCTTACCTATCTAACCAAAGTTGGGACATTTTATGGAACAAATTAATCTCAATTCCATAGAACAAGTCTTACTGTAAAGACGTGTTTTCTAATGTTATAAGTACAGAGTATAAAACTATTTTGAGTGAAAATGTCTAGTGAAAGTGATGGAGAAGCCAGCTACTCGAGGTTGTTGATGAAGAAGGCAATTGGACCAGGCTTAGGGAAAAAATAAAATCAAAAAGCAAACTGAATAGCTCTGCAAAGAAGATGAAATTAATGAGATTATGTTAGGAGATAGCTGCAGCCTATAAAAAAACTTTACAAGCCAGGCACTGAAAACGACAAAAATTAAAAATGCCCAACCCTACAAAAACACCAAGGCTATTCATAGAATGCGCCAACAAAAATATAAATACTAATTTTCCATTACTGATACAGGATAAAATTAGCAATTTGCAAACTTTGGAAAAAACTCTATTCTACAGTTGATTAAATTAAGACAAAAGCACAATATTACGGCTTCTCTTGACTAATTGGTGGATTTGGGAAGAATAAGTAGTTTTCAAGAAACCTACCCCAATGATAAAATACTTGTTTCAAACAAATATGCTTTCTCTTACATTGAATTGAGGACACACAAATTAGTGAATACTTGAAACATCACAAGCTATACCGATTCTTATTTGAATTATTGGCGGGTCTCCCCTCACCTCAGAATATGTTCTGAAAAATGGATTCTTCTACAAATTCACACACTACCTGATACACCCTAGCAAACCACCAGCACCTGCTCCTAAACCGTGCAGGAAGTATTAATCCTTTTCACATGGAACTGAACCCTGCAACGCATTACCTAGATGCCCAAAATGCTACAAACCATACCCTCTAAACAAACGCACCTCAACACTCCCTCCAAAATGCACAGGATACAGATCAGAGGAACACCAAGCATGGTCGTTTAAATGTCCTAAAAGACCCATGGTATCCCAAACATTTAAATCAAGTCACTCAGCAAGAAGTCTTACTAAGAAGCTGTAGACAAAAAGGAATCTTTCGATCCACAATCCAATTGCTATACATGACCATATTATCAACAATTTTGTCAATGAACTTAATTCAGCTTGACATCATTTCTGCTGAAAGCCACAGAGAAGTTCCTGGATAGGCGCATACGAGAAGATGTGCTGAAGGAAAACCCTCTCAGCACCCACCAGTACGCTTACCAGGCAGGAAAATCAACAGTAACTGCATTAGACAACCTGTCGGGAAACTGAACGATTCTCTGAGATGCGGAGAAATCGCAGTAGCTGCCTTTCTCGATATTGAAGGATCATTCAACAATGCACTACCGATATCCCTACACAGAGCAGCAATTAACAAAGGGATTTCGTAAACTGTTTGTAACTGGATTGAGGCGAAGCTAAGATACAGAATGATCTCGAGTTCCCTTCACCAGGAGAAAATGGTGGCCAGGGCGGTGAGGGGCTGTCCACAGGGAGGAGTTTTTTCAACCCTACTGTGGGCACTTCTCGTAGAAGATCTGATCACGACTCTTATGGCGGAGGGAATAACAGTTACAGGAAAGTTCGGAGAGGTGATATCGGACATACTCCAAGCGGCTGTCAGGACTATCACTAGGTGGTGTGAAAAAGAAGAACTATCGGTCAACCCCAGCAAGACAGTGATAGTACCATTCACCAGAAGGAAGAAGCTTGATTCACTAAGAAAGCCGGTCCTCTATGGTGAAACAATTCCATTCAAGGAAGAAGTCAAATACCTAGGGGTAATTCTAGATAAGAAGCTCACGTGGAATGTTCATCTAGAAAAAGTATCCAACAGAGCAAGGCAAGTCCTATGGACTTGTAGAAGAATCTGTGGGATATAGATAGATCTTTATTTTAAATAGGATATCCTAATATACAAATCAGCTAAAAAAAGTTAAAGTAAGAGATATGTGGTACATATTGAACAATAATTGAATTGAAAAATATACTATAAAATATATAACAAACATTAAATAAAATATTGAAAAATTTAAATAATTATTTGTGCATTTGAAACAAATTTCTTTAGTTCATTTTTGAAAATGTTCAGAGATGTGCTACTTTTAATTAGATTTGGTAATTTATTGAACTGATCGAAACCTTTGAAAATCAAAGAGTTCATGGTGTTTTTGTGATTTGTTCTATTAATATATAAATCATTATTATTTCGAGTGAAGTGGTGGTGAAGATCATGATTGAAGACAATGTACTGTTTGAAATAACATGGCCCTAAATTGTTCAGTATTTTGTATACGAATATCATGGTGAAATAAAACAGTCTTTGGGAAATAGATTGCCAATTTAAAACATTAAGCATAATCTTAATAGGAGTATCCCTACAGCACTTCAAAATGATCCTCATACCACGATTCTGAAGTTTTGGAGTTGAGACAATTTATTCAGATTGAATAGATATAGGATAGAGGAACAGTAGTCGAAGTGTGGCTGAACAATTGTCTTATAAACTGTGATTCTTGACTCAGTTGATAGATTATTGGCAATTCTAGAAAAAAAGAATAATTTCTTTGAAATTTTTTTATGAATATAATCAAAATGATTATCAAATGATAAAGTATTATCTATTTGGAATCCCAGATATTTAGTTGTGTTCACTATTTCAATTTTTTCATCATCAATGTTGAGATTAATATTTTTTATGTCTATTAGGCTGTATTTATATTTGGTAGTGATTATCATTGCTTTTGTTTTCAATACATTCAGCTTGAGTTTATTCATTTTCAAATATTTGTTGACACTTGCTAATGTGGTATTCATTCTTTCTATTGCCATTTCTAAGTTCTCATGACTACATGCCAATAGGGTATCATCCGCAAAAAAGTTCAGAAATTCGGAATCAACAAACAATGGCATGTCATTTAAATAGAGTAAGAATAGAAGGGGACCCAGAACACTACCCTGGGGAACTCCAACATCATTTGCAATTTCACAGGAGTATATATCATTCACTCTAACACGTTGTTTTCTATTGGTCAAGTAATTAGATAACCAGTTGTACACTTTCCCCTCTATTCCATATCTATTCAATTTGGCTAGTAGTATAGACCTATCAATGGTCTCAAATGCTCTTCTGAGATCAAGGAACACAGCCACAACAAACTTATTATTATCCAGTTCGGTTTTGAATTTATTTAGGGAAAGTTGAACTGATGATTCGCACGAGTGCCTTCTACGGAATCCGATTGGTTATTTATTAAAATATCGTTTTTTCAACATATTCAATCAGTTGATCATATACGCTGTTTCAAGTACCTTCTCAATCGGAGGTAAAGTATTGATTGGTCTGAATGTTCGCTTTAATAGTATGAGGAATTTTAGGTATCGGGACAATAGTACTACTTTTCAGTCTTTCAGGTATATGACCAGCTTCAAGAGAGGTATTGATAAGATGCAATAGAACATGACCGATAGTCTCAAAACTTGTTTCAATATTTTGGAATTTAAAATTTCATGAATACTGCACTTATTATCCATAGAAAGTATAATTTTACGTAGGTCTGTTAATGTAAGTAATCTGAATTCTGAGAAAGTTTTATATATATTATAGTTTTATTGCACCATGATTCCATATAGTTAATACTCTCAACTATTTCGTTTATGCTTTCTACAAAGTATCTATTGAAGTTATCTGATATTTCAGAATTATCTCTTAGTGATATAAGTTCTCCTGCTTTTTCAAACTGTATACAATTTTGAAAGTCTATGTCATCACCATTAACTAGCTTTTAAGAGTTTTCCACATTTGTTTAGAGTTATTTCTGTATCTGTCGATTTTTTCAAAATAATATTGATCTTTTTTCCTTTTCAACACATTAACAACATCATTTCTCATTCTCTTGAATGTTTCCCAGTTATATTGTTTATCTGCATTTGGACAGTTTCTGAACGCTCTGTATGCCCGATCACGATGTTTGATTTTGCTGTAAACTTCATTATCAAACCATGGCAAATGACTGCTATGACTACAATTATGTATTGGGGAAATATCATCAATAACTTCATTACAATTATTCAATATTTCTTGATAAATAATTTCAACATCAGTAGAATTCAGTGACCATTCACATGATATCAAGTTGATTTTTATGAGATCCAAATTATTTTCACTGAAATTTCTATATCTTCTTATTGTTTGATTTACTTTGTTATGAATGTTATTGAAGTTTACAGTGATTGTTGAATGGTCTGTTATATTTGGATATAAGTGCACAAGAGCTTGACATCTACTCTCGTTTGTTAAGACATAATCTATAAGAGTTTCGCTATGGTTAGTAACTCTAGTTGGTTCGTTGATTATTTGAGAAATACCATATGTGCTGAGGAGGTTTTTCATTTTGTAACATAAAACTATCATCAAAGTAGTTTAGATTGAAGTCGCCTACTAAGATACACTGAAGTTTTGTCGAGAATAAACTATCACAAATATCTTCTAGGTCATCTAAGAATTTGGCATCAGACCCAAGGTGAGTGATAAAGACATCCGACTAGAATAGGAAGTTTAAATTTAATTTTCAAAATTTTACACCAGTAGTTTCCTTCTAGTATATAAGATTTATTGGCAGAATACTCAATGTCATTTTTAATGTATATTGAGACTCCACCTGTATGTCGACTTTTGAGTCGCAGCTAACTATATTGTAATTGGGGATTTTCAATTCACTTTCTTCAATATCATTGGTTATTCTGGATTCACTTAATAATATAATTTTAGGGTTGTAACAGACTAGACTTTCTTGTAGTTGATCCTTGTTTTTAAGAAGACTTTGAATATTCAGGTATATAATGTCTGTGTTTAATTGTATATTAGAATTATTTTCTACTTTTTTGAGGAACTATTCGAAATTTTGTTGACAATCGTGGGTTTATTATTTACATATCTAATTGTTTTAGAGTTATCACCGCTTTCGATCAAGTTTTGTAATTCACCCTTAACCCTTTGATAGTACTCACGCTGGGCTATAGTCTGGTCACCAAATATTTTTATAGTTGGAACTGTTATGAGTTGTTTATTTTTTAGAATATATTTTGCATCATCTGATGATTGGAGTACTACTTTGATTGGGCGGGTTTTGTTCACTACGGGTTTACCTAATCTGAACATTTTCAAATTGATTTTATTTACATTAAAATTTTCAAGAACTTTTTTGACAGCTTCAGTATCCTGAGAAATTCTTTCGGCCTGAGTGTTCAACTGAGATTCATTAATGTTCAAAATGATGAGATTTGATGCACGATTTTGTCGCTCAAGCATTTCACAAATCATGTCTTCTTTATCCATTTCACCAACGCTACTCTGGGGCCTAGGTGGCTTAGCAATTTTCATTGCTTCAACTTCACTCCTCAGGTCGGAAATTGCTTTTATAAGAGCTGGAACTTGATGGAGGCCAGATGTACAGTCTTCACAGAGGAACTGTAGTGATCTCCTTTTCAACTGCATACATTTTAATTCACTGGGGCATAATTCCGAACAAGCAGAATTGCTATGAATGGGTCTCCTACATGCATCACATTCGAAAAATGATTCATTTTCCTCAAATTCCACTTTGCATTTGAAACACCTGGTTGCCATGGTAAAAAATTCAGAAGAATCACCCAGAGAAAAAACAACAAATAAAATACGGTACCAGACAAATTGCTGATAACACAGATAAGGAGGCAGTTTCCTTTTTTGTTGAACAGATGTTTTTGTTAACCTTCTATAAATTGTCACTCAAATGGGAATTTATTTGCAATATTTAGAGGGCTATTATTCACTATTTACTAGAATTGTTGTATTTATATGAAGCACAGTTACACAGAGCACTTCACAAACTTCACTTTGATATTATTTTTAACTTTATTAGATTCGTGAAAACTAGGTAAAAGTGCTATTATTGTGGAGCTACACACAGAAAACGTGGGGAATGCAACCCAAACGAATGTACTGGCTTTATCTCACAGTGGTAAGGCCTATGGTCACCTACGGAGCGGTGATCTGGTGGAGCAAAGGGGCACAGAAGAGTGAACGAGAAAAGCTCAACAAACTCCAGAGGCAAGCGTGACTGATCATAACAGGGGCAATGTCCACCACCCCGACAACAGCAATGGAAGTCCTCCTCAACATACCTCCTTTGTACAATTGCTTAGAGAAGGAGACAGAAACCTGTCGAAGTCAACTAGTAATAGGGGAGGAAGTAGTCGCAAGATCGAGAACGAGATAAAATCCCTTCCGATTCTAGCAATGCCATCAGACCCAATGATCCCCCTATACAACTCTGATAGACCTTAAGAGATTTTGCTCCCAGGCAGAGACGAATGGGAGACAAAAGAATGAGAACTCACAAGGGCCAATCCACAATGGTACCCAGACGACTCCAAAACAGAAGACGGAGTCGGGGCCGGAGTACATAGAGTACAACCAGTATTTTACCTTGGTGTAAACCTGGGACAGTACGCCACAATATTCCAGGCAGAAGTCCATGCAATCGAACTCTGCCTGCAAGAAATTCTGAACAGAAATAGTAAAAATCATGTCGCATAGCCAAGCAGCACTGAAAGCCCTGGCATCAAGTCTGATAGAATCCAGATTAGTATGGAACTGCGTGAAAGCCCTTCAAAGCCTAGGCAGGGACAACAGAATAACTCTGCTATGGGTCCCTGGACATAAGGGTTTTGAAGGAAATGAGAAGGCCGACCTTCTGGCAAAAGAAGGCACTATGAAGAAGTTCTTAGGACCAGAGCCCTTCTTCGGAATATCAAAGAGCATAATCAAAGAAGTGTTTTCAGACTGGACTGAGCGGAAAAAACGCGAGTCATGGTGTGAGGCAGTGGGACAAGTCCACTCACTCGAAGGCATTTATACCAAATCCTTCGAAAAGAAGAACAGCAGCCTTGTTAGAACTGAATAGGAAAAACCTGAGGATTATAACTGGGCTACTGACAGGTCACTGTAGACTGCGAAAGCATCTTCAAAGAATCGGACTTGCGGAGAGCGCAGAGTGTCGCTTTTGTCAAGACGAGGAAGAAACAGCAGAGCACATCTTGTGCATATGCAAGGGTCTGGAACGAACAAGATTCTACCGTATGGATTACGGGCAGCTAGAGCCCAAAGACCTGGAAAAGGTATCACCGAGTGTCATCATCGACTTCGTCAGAAGCGCGGGACTTGAAGGTGAACTCTAATTTAATTAGGATCGAGTCACAATAGATCTGAGAAGGTCGCTGTGGAAGGGGCGGTTATCGCCCCACTCGAAAAGAACCTAACCTAACTTAATGAGCAGAACTCTTACAGAAGGTGAGAAAGAGGTTCATGGATCATTTCAATGTGGATTCAACAGTGGTGTTTTCAAATAAAATCTGAATTAATCAGGGAAATGTATGCAATTATAGAGGAGCAGACTATATTTATACAACAAAAGACAAATTTCTTATAGTCAAAGCTTGTAAAATAAGTAAAGTACAAACATAAAAACATTCCTGAAGTATAAATTAGTAATACAAATAAATAAAATATGACACACATCAATAGTGGTATACATCGGATACACTACTAACAGTGGTCATACCATTTGACCAACAAACTTTCACAGATTAGAAGAATAAATTCATTATATTCATGGATTTAAACTATCAAAATTAGAAGAATCTCAGAGAATATAATTTATTCGTAGATCAAATGTTTTTTTAAATTTAATTGAACATTTTGCACCAACCTGTTTCAACCAATCAGAAGCCTTTATTTTGAACCGTTTCCATGGCACCGCAAGTGTTTTTCGAAAAAAAAACGGCTTGGGTAGAACTCTGGAGTGAATTATAGTGGACATTTTTTGTCGTAATAATTACTGTCACTTGATTAATACTTACATTAAGTAAATGTAACCAGTTTTCACATATTTATTTTATAAACTTAGAAATACATAACAAAAAAGTTTTTTAGTTTCCCTACATAAAAAATATTCATCCTATTATAATTTTCAGTTACGAATTTTAAGTGTCTGGCATTCTTCTACATCTCGTCTTTTCTTAACAGTGAATAGGTTAAACCAGGAGAAATTCAATTATTTTCCACTGATGAACAGCGGTCAGAGTACACATCTGGGGAGGATCTGGGGGGAATTTATACTACTCCAATAATAATATCTTGATGTTGATGATTGCAGTAGATGAATTGGTCTTCGACGGTATTGTTAAGAGAAACTACCCATCTAGACATCATGCTGGAACGAATGGCAATGAGTAGGTACACCACCACCAGGACTTTTTTCACTAGATGAAACCCTTCTATCCGTTCGAAATATGACGTAACTACTAACACATCGAAGTTCTGAGTCTCCAAGTTTCAGTTATAATAATTATGTAGTAGACTGAACACGACACTGCTTTATGTAGCTCTGCAAGTTTTGTATGCAGTCCTCCGACATTTTGGAGTATACTTGTAAAGGGGTTGTTAGGCGTTTTTTTTTACTCTCTTGTTTCTTAATAACCATGGGCATTCCATTATGGTATGTTAGTGTTAAATTAACTTCTCTTTTTTCCTGCCTGTTTTTTCAAGGCAATTTTCAGATTTTCTCGTTGGATTTTGATCTGCACTAATTGTATAAGTGGAGCGTAGAAGCTTTATTTTCACTTTCAAAACATTTCGCACAACTTCAGAGCTGGAGCACACTACTTTCAGTGGTCTAGGCTTGGGCCCTCCAGGCTACCGACCCTAAGCACTTTACTATCTCTGGGCTTCTCCACAGTATCTAATAATAGAAAACGGCTTTAACAACCTTTTTGTCTGCTTCTATCCTTTCTTCTAAGGTTCTTGAGTTGCTTTCCTTAGCGTTATAAATCATGAAGTTTTTAGACCAGACTAGACGCTTATTAACTTCTTGGTAGATCTGTTCAGAATCATTATTCGGATTGTGCTGTGCCAAATGGTTCAATTGGTTTCTCAGGGAATCCACCTCCTTCATATCTTCCTCCTTTGAATGCTTCTCGACATTCTCCACAGAAGAAAACAAGGGATCGTTTCTGTATCACTACAGCACGTACCTCTGAAGCAGCTAGGCATATACAAGCTTCTGTAGAATGGAAGAGAAACCGCAATTGCACCTTTACAATGATCGAATGGACCACTCATCATAACCTAACTTTCTTTTTTTCCGAATATCTTCAACCATACATCTTTGTTTGAAGAAAATTGTCATTTCCGCACTATGTTATCAGCTAACATAGCTGATTTACACAAATCTGCAATTGATATATTTGATTTTTGGTACGATTATATGGAATTGTAGAGAGAAAGGTATTGAGAGTAATATCGGATAAGGTTTTGCACAGAATGCATACATCATAATTTTTAAAACTATCCATTAAAAACACCCTATTTTTACAGTTTTACAAACTCTCTGAAAAGATTTACCAAATGTACAAATAAAAATATGTGTAATTTCATTACAACACTAATATCTAATATCACGGGCATCTGAAGCTGTTTAATTAATGAAAAAGCCACAAATATTTAATGCGCATTCCCGATCTATCGCCTCTTTCTATCGCCATAGGTAGTATAATATATACTTTTGTCATTATTATACATAACATTTCTACCAGTTGTAGTAATTTAAACTTGACATAAAATATAAGAATGCAAGGTTTTTAGTATTACTTATATATTTTTATCATTAGGTATATAACATTTCTACCAGTTTAGTAATTTAAACTCAACATAATATAAAAGAATAAACGATGCTAAATCTTAAAATGATATATGTGTGCAACTACAGATGGTAGAATGCAACGTTTTCATTTTTACTTAAATATGTACTTTTATCATTATAGATACAGGTATAACATTTTTACCAGTTGTAGAATTTATACTCAACGTAATATAAACAATAAACGATGACAAATCTTAAAATGAGATATCTGTGCAAACAGTTGGTAGGATGCAAGGTTTTAAGTTTTACTTATATACTTTTGTCATTACATAATATTCTACCAGTTTAGTACTTTTAACTCAACGTAATATAAAAGAATAAACGATGCCAAATCTTGAAATTATTTATCTATGCAACTACACGACAGTTGGTAGAGTGCAAAGTTTTTGTTCATCCTTTTGTCTTTACATAATATTTAAAAAATCTCAAATAATAAAACAATATAGATAGGTATGCTTTTTTAAACCTTCAATCTTATCATAACCAATATGTACATTAAAATTAAATTGTAACATTGTTTTGACTATTATAGTTGTTGGTAATATGAAGTACACAATTATTGTTCACTGTAGCAAGTTGACTGGAACTTTGTTCTTGCTTTCGAGGTTCTTGACTAATGGTGGTGTGAATCTATCTGCGAATATGGTTTGATTGATTGGTTATTTCCATGATCTGTGATCTTCATTCGCCAAGCCTGCTTTTTGCCAATTTTGGTACAGCCGTGGCTCTCGCGGAATAATATGTAATTTTTACCTTTTTGGTATCAATTTCAATTAATGATACTGCCACTTTAAATTAGGAAGAGATTGTATTGGGTCCAACTGGGAAATGTTTGTACCAACCTTTGGCGTTTTCATGTTTCCAACTTAGATTGGTTTTGATTTGGTCTCTTCGTTTGCTTATTAATTTTTCAAAAAGCCTAACTGGATACGTGTCCAGATTGATAGCGTTCGTTATCAACAACTTGATATCTGCCAGTTTCTTTGATCCCCATGAGCAGTTTTAGAAAAAAATGTGTTATACTCAATTCGGCCAGTTAAATTTCTTTGATGATCTATTTCAGCCTCAAAATACTCTACACAGGCTAAAGACCCTTCTCCACCTCTCCAGGCCAGTTCATAAGCAGCAAAATGAAAAAACAAATATCTGCAGACCATCTGGGGTGTCCTCATCCCAAAGTTTAATTATTTTTTGTAATTCTGTTGGTGATATAGCCAAAGCACTTGCTTTCCTCTTTGGTAGGTCAAGTTGCAATTGTCGAAGCTTAGTGTTTCTTACAGACCTCACATTTGTAAATTCTACTTCCGAAAAATGGTCAATTTGTATTTATCATAAAAATGCTCTTGATGTTGCTTGACAACAGAATCCCATAATACTTTATCAACACTCTCCTTGTAATTTTCTGAATTTTTCTTACGCATATTAAAGCCATAATCTTCCATAATTAGTGCCAGTTCTCCTACGGGTATGTCTGTCCTATCAAAATCATATGCCTTTTGCAAACAGAAGTTGGTAAACTGCTTCCAAGCACTTAGTTTGGATTCCTAGTATTTATAGGTATTAAGTGCTGAATTTCGTGCCAAATAACTTTTTGTCCAAAACGACTCATCTTGCCTTCTGTCTTGTCCGCACTGTAATTTAACCACGACTGACCACAATAAACAATATTTTGTTCCAATTTGACATTAAATGTCATTCAACGCCTCCGGATTCCTAGTATTTATAGGTATTAAGTGCTGAATTTCGTGCCGAATAACTTTTTGACCAAAATGTCTCATCTTGCCTTCTGTCTTGTCCGCACTGTAATCTAACCACGACTAAACAATTTTTTGTTCCAATTTGACATTAAATGTCATTCAACGTCTCCCATAAAATTACAATCAAAATATATTATTTATAGCTTTGAGTGACATTTATAGATAATAAGTCAATATTATTAAATTGCAAAAACATGCAAAATTTTCTTATCTAATACCACGTGACGTTAAATATATATTAATAAATGAATTTTCAAAATATTCATATGCTCGAAAAAAAAAACGGGAATAATTTAACCTCTGGTGGTATTACTGGTGAAAATCTTCCAATTCATTTCATTTTTCATATTCAAGCCTTTTTTTAACTACATATACTCTTTTCCTTTATGATATTTCATTCTTTTTGTGCATTTTGTAAAAATTCTTCCTGTGAGGCTTTCCTGGGATGATTAAATCAAATGTATTCCAAATAGGATTCTGTCTTTTTTATTAAGATTTATTGAGAGAATTCTTGTAATTACTACCATTTTTTTAGACTCTGAAACATGGCCTCAAAGAAATATAGAAGAGGATGGAACATCTGTGGAAAGAGACAATGATAAAAGGAAGGAACCTACAGTAACTATCGATTCAAATGTTTTGCTTCACGAGAGAAATCATACAGGGGAAAAATTATTTCAATGCAAAATTTGCCCAAAATCGTTTAACCAAATTGGAAATCTTAAGAGACATGAAAGAGTTCATACAGGGGAAAAACCATTTCAAGCCAAATATGTTCGAAGAGTTTTACAGCAAAAGACTCATTGTTGTATCATGAGAAAATTCATACTGGGGAAAAGCAATTTCATTGCAAAATATGTCCAAAATCGTTTCACCATAAGCGAGGACTCGCAAAACATGATATAATTCATACAGGGCAAAAACCATTACAATGCAAAATATGTCCAAAATCATTTAACGCTATTGGGAGTCTTAAGAGACATGAAAGAGTTCATACAAGGGAAAAACCATTTCAATGTAAAATATGTTCAAAGAGATTTACAACGAAAGAATCATTGTTGTATCATGATAAAATTCATTCAGGGGAAAGGCCGTTTCAATGCAAAATATGTCCAAAGAGTTTTATATCAAAACAAAAATTGTTGCATCATGAGAGAAGTCATACAGGGGAAAAACCATTTCAATGCAAATTATGTTCAAAAGGTTTCACACTGAGACATTTATTGTTGCTTCACGAGAGAAATCATACAGGGGAAAAACTATATCAATGCAAAGTTTGCTCAAAATGTTTAACCAGATTGTCTTACGAGAGAAATCCATTCAGGGGAAAAGCCATTTCAGTGCGAAGTTGTTCAAAATCGTTTACCTGTTTTGGGAGTCTTAATACCATGAAAGAGTTCATACAGGGGAAAAAGCATTTCAATGCAAAATGTGTCCAAAATCATTCACCTACATTGGGAATCTAACTAGGCATGAGAGAGTTCATACAATGGGAAAACCATTTCAGTGCAAAATATGTACAAAGAGTTTTACTGAAAAAGCCTCATTGTTGTATCACGAGAAAATTCATACAGGGGAAAAGCCATTTCAGTGCCAGATATGTTCAAAAAGTTTTATAATAAAAAAAATATTGGTGCGTCATGAGAGAATTCATACAGGGGAAAAACCATTTTAGTGCTGCATATTTTGGTAAATGTATATAGATCGTGCTCATGCTCCCTGAAAATACCTATAAAACTTTTCTTACATACGTGTTTTTGCCTACTGAATACGAATCCGGAAGAAAAACACTGTGCTCTCATAATGTTTCCCAGTTATAACCATTCTTCATCAGGTGATTTTTAAGCACAGTTTTTGTTGACAAAAATAACTCCCCATGCCCCTCCTTTTTACTAGCATAAACTATAAACACTAAATCACAGATTTGCACAAAATATAGCCAGTTTAATCGAAAAAAAATGTCATTCAACAGTTACAAAAAACAAACTTCTCACATTTGTACACGTTGATAATAACATAAATCACCGCCAACTTTTCAAATTCAAATATGAGCAACAATTTCCCCTTAATTAATATTTGCAATTGTTTTTGAGCATCATTTTATTATTTACAATATTTAATTGTAAAGTATCAACTGACTTTAGTAAACATGATGAAATTGATTGAATAAACCGCTCTGGTACAAAATAGAACTGCATTAATGGCCTTTCTAATTAGACTGGGAATATTTATGGAAACGATTCATTGTCCAATGTTCACATTAAACAGAGAAAAGTTGCAGTATCGATGCCAAAGAATGAAAATTACTTAAAAGATCTAGGAAGAAGGATATTTGCGTCTGAAGTAAATTTGCAAAGTGTGCAAGGAATGGTACGTTCTTCTTGGGGAATATTGGTATCCAGAAGATGGCTTTATTCATTGGATACCCCACCCCATTGAGCTACCCCACCCCAAAGAGAACTGAATTTAACAAGAATGATTAGTGGTAGATGGGAGTAACTATTGTAGAGAGGTATGTATTATACAGTGCATTTAAAAGAAAAGTAGCTTCATCAGAAAAAACAATTTTGTTTATGAATTGCAAATCTGCTTCCATTCTGTCCATCATCAGTTCACAGAATTGTTGCCTTCTATCAGGATCATCCTCATTTATAAGGATGGTATTTTTCTTTATGTAAAGCTCTCAATATCGATGATTTACTTACATCATTGTCGGCGGCAAGTTGTATACTTGTCATATGCGGATTTTTCTCAATCGCTAACAGTACATCTAACTTTTTTTCCTCATCCAGTTTAACATTTCGACCTGGTTTTTGAATAGTTTTTACATATCCAGTTTCACGAAATTTTGTTTCTATTTTGCTAACTGTTGACCAGGGTATTTATTATTAAACATTTCACAAACTTCCTTTTGAGTTCTTGTTTTATTACCGCATCCAATCATAATTAAAATGTATATTCTTTGAGTTTCGGATAAATAAGCCATAGTTAAATCAAATACAAACACAAATATTTTTCAATGCACTGATGTGTGTCAGCAAATATCAAAATAACAGTAGCCTACTAGATTGACATTACATTATTTATGTGGGTTTCGTGAATAATTTCTGGTGTCTTAAACGACTTTTTTCTGACGTTTAGCAAAACAGACAAGAAAATGCCTGATTATTTCTTATGAGAAAAGGGAAAACATTCTCAATTGAATATTGATAGAAAGATTTTTCTGTGAATTGAAAAATCCACGATTAAAATGAAGTTATTTTTTGCGAATGCAGAAAACAACTACATCTGATAGATATTCTGAAAAGGCCCTAACTCAAAAGAAAAATCTGAAATTGAAAATTTGCATTTTTATTCAGATAGTTATTTGATTTTCTATTCCAGTCTTAATTAAGAACTCTGACTCCACATCTGATTTTATGAACATTCTGTTTATATTTTCAACAAATCAATTTCTTATGAGGTTATTTAAAATCAGAAGTATATTTCAATAGACCGGACATATTGCAGATATATAAAAAATTTACATTTTCAAAATACATTTTTTTAGTTACGATTGCACCAAATTTGAAAAACTTAATATTGCTGAACAGAGAATGAAAATCCTTTTCGAACAAGGTGCCACACAGAGAAGGTGCAAGAAGGGGGTAAAATTTTCATACTGTAAATTTCTTCTTCTGCAGGTGCCATCTCCATTTAATGAAGGTTGGCGACAATTTCGGCATACTTATTGCGGTCCTGAGTGGTATGAATCAAAGATGATATGTTCATACCGGTCCAGTCGCGTATGTTTTTTAACCATGAATTTTGTCTGCGTCCAGGACCATGTTTTCCTTCGATTTTTCCTTCTATTATTAATTTCAGTATATTATACTTGTTATTACGGTATATGTGGCCCAGATAGGCGGTCTTTCTTCGCTTTATTGTTGAAAGTAACTCTCTCTCCCTTCCCTTACGTCTAAGCACTTCATCGTTAGGTATATGTTGAGTCCATGATATTTTTAGTAGTCTGTGGAAGATCCACATTTCAAACGCCTCGATTCTGTTCATAGTGTCCACTTTTAATGTCCATGCTTCTGCTCCATACAAGAGAACTGAGTGCGCGTATGCCTTTACAAAACGGTATCTTAAGTTTAAGTACAGGGTTGCGTTACATAATAGGTTTTTCATCTTTAGGAATATGGCTCTAGCTTGTTCTATACGTGATCTTACTTTGACGTCAGGGTCTACATTTGTCGTTATGTTGCTGCCAAGATATTTAAATTTCTCTACTTTCTCTATTGTGGTGTCGTAGATGTTTATGCTCAGTTGTGGGTTTGGACATCTTGTTATGGCCATTACTTTTGTTTTTGTTACATTAATTTTCATGCCTAATTGATCTCCCACTTCTACAACTTTGTTGATTAGGCATTGAAGGGCTTCTGGATTGTCTGCAATGATAGCCGTGTCGTCTGCATAACGTATATTGTTTAATGTCCTGCCGTTAATTTTTATTCTATCCTCGTCATCGCCTATTGCTTGGTTAAATATGTGCTCAGAGAACAGTAAGATAAGATAAGAATTTATTGGTCTTTATGTTACAATATTATGTACACTTGAAAACAAACACACATAATTTGTTTAGACACGTCATAAAAAATAGAAAAGGTATACAAATCACATTACAAATATAACTAAGTAACCTAAAAATATATTAAACACATATTCTTAAAAAACACATTTAAAATTGAAACAATTTCCTTAGTGCCTTTTGCCTTTAATCAACTGGCCAGACTGCATCAAAAACCTCATTTATTGACTAAAATGCTTGGCTCGAAAAAGCCTGCTTCACCACAAATTTCAATTTTTTTTTTTGATAGTTTTTCCATATTTTTGGAAGCGTATTATATATTTTGCCATATAATACTTCGGTTTGTTTTTCGGTATTTACTAATTTCGTTTTTGCTGTTCTAATGACCTCTTTGCTTTTAGTATTGTAATCATGTATAAGTGCCCCAGTAGTTTATTTATCGTTATTTATATGTACGTATAAGATAGCTTCAAGTATATATAGACATGGTACCGTAAGAATCTCTAAATCAATAAATAAAGGTTTTGCATGATCTCTGAAATTAGCTCGAACCATCTCTCTGACCATCTGGTGACAGAACACAACCTTGCCGTACTCCCTTTTCTATACACACCGGTTCCGATGTCGTTTGTCCACATGTAACTGTTGCTTCTTGGTTCCAATAAAGGTTTTTAATAAACTCGATGTCTTGTTTGTCTAACCCTTTTTCCTGTAGTAATGTCAGAAGGACGGTGTGATTAACTCGGTCGAATGCTTTCTCGTAGTCTATGAAACAGACATATACTTCTTTCCTCATGTCTCGGCATTTCTGGAAGCTGGCTAGTGCTTCCCTTGTTCCTAGACCATCACGAAATCCAAATTGGATATCGCTTTGATCGGCTTCACATTTGTGGTAGATTCTAGCTTGTATAATTTTAAGTAGGATCTTATGCACTTGGCTCATCAAGCTTATCAGTCTGAACTCATCACATTTCTTGGCTTTTGATTTTTTAGGGAGGGGAATAAATACGGAGGTAAGCCAGTCTCTTGGGATATTACCTGTTGCATGAACTTTTTGTAGTAACTGAAACAATGGTAGCAAATTCTCTTCTTCTAACAATTTTATCATTTCTATGTGGATTTCGTCAGGGCCCGTTGCTTTTCCGTTTTTACTCAGTTTAAGTGCTGTCATTATCTCTGAATTTAGAATTTTTGGAGCCTGTTCACATTCCTTATTCCTGTCGTATATTCGTGGCGTATCGCTAGCGAATGTTTGCCGTATATATGTTTGCCATACTTTTAGTAATTCTTGCTCTTCTGTTACCATTTCATTGTTTCCATTTAGTATGCCTAATACGGGTTGGTTTTTGTTGGAATGCGTTACCTCTTTTATTTTCTTATGAACTCCGTGGCCATCCTGTTTATTCTGAAGTAATTCAATTTTTTTCTATTCGGTTTTCTTTCTTATTTCTCATTTATTTGTTTATATTATTCCATGTTTTTATGTTTGTGTACTCTCCAGTTGTCCATCATCAGTAGAATTTCTTCTGTCATCCATTCTTTCTTGGTCTTTGGGCTGGCATATCCTATTTCTTCTTGTTCTACTTTTACTATTGCATGTTTAATTTGATCCCAGACATTTTCTGTATTCGTATCTGGTGTTGTAGTTGACTTTATTGTTGCAAATTCTTCATTTATTCGTTCTATTGCCTTTGTCTGTGTATCTTTATCTTTAAGTTTGTTCATGTCAATACTTTTTTTGTTACTCTTTCTTAGCTCTTTTAATTTCACATCCAGGTTACCTACCACAGGATTATGGTCTGAGCCTATGTCCGCCCCAGGGTATCTTTTTATGCCTTTTATTCCGTTCTTAAATCTAGTTTTGATTATGACATAGTCGATCTGGTTGCGGACGTTGTTATCTGGACGGTGCTGTGGAGATTGCCAAGTATACAAACGTCTTTCTGGTAGTTTGAACAATGTATTAGTAATCACAAATTCCTCTTCTTGACAAAATTGTACTAGCTTGTCTCCCCTACTATTGCGTTCACCTAAGCCGTACTTACCGACTGTTTTATCTACTTCAATGTTGCCAACCTTCTCATTGAAATCGCCCATTATTATAGTAGTTTCGTTGTTTTTGGTATATCCTAGTAGTTCTTTTATATCATTATAAAATGTTTCCACCTCTGCGGTTGGAGCATAACACTGGATTATATTTATGTTTGTAGGTTGAGCATTTAGTTTGATGAACATGGTTCTGTCTGAGAGAGGGAAGAAGCTAATTACAGCTTGTTGTCTAGTAAGATACCGACTCCATTGTGATGGTTTCTTTCGTCGTTGCCCAAGTAGTACAGTGTTGTTTTATTCTTTTGACATTTTCCACTTCCAGGCCATCGGATTTCACTTAAACCTAGGATGTTGATCTTCAGTCTGTGCATTTCTCTGACGGTATTGTCTAATTTTCCTGCCATGAACAAACTCCTTACATTCCAGTTGCCGATTCTGGGAGTTCTGATTTTATTGTTTTCTGCTCTCGTATGGGTCTGAGATTTTACTATATTTTGCGCCTTTTTTGTTGTTGTGTGTAAATTGACAATAGAAATCGACTTGTTTCAGGTTTTTTTAAACAAATACATAATAAAGCTAAAAATAAATTGCTTTGTAATATGAAAAACGACTTTTGGTACCATATAGTGTGGACTAACAGCTCTAATAATATCAAGCTGAGGAGCTCACAAGTTTCACAGTTTCATGCGGGTTGTGTTTCCAGGTTTACACGTTTCCCGTCCAAGCAAAATCAATGTAGTCGAATAACGGTCTCCGCTCACCTATGATCATTCACGGTTGTATTTCAGTCGAAATTCCTCGATATTTTACATATTGCACGGTTAAGTCCATTTGTTATTGTAGGATTTCACTCCGTTTATTATGATTCATGTCAAATGAATTCAGTCGATAAAATAGAAACCATTTTAAGGTGAGTTCTTTTCATTAGCTCGGCGTATTTCGCTCATAAATGTTCTTGCCGCGCCATAGTGCAGGAGGTGTGAGAATCGGACGGGTTAACCAGAACAAACTATTCAAGGAGGTGTTAGTTTACTGATGCGGAGTATTGCTCGGAGCACAAGGAGGTTTCGTGAGTCGTTCGTTGTGTAGGTCTGGTTATGCCCAGAATAACCTTTCCATGCCTAAAGTAATTGAACTCACCCACCACAACCGGCGATTCAAGGCGAATTGGCTTGACAGTTTCCGTATGCGTAGTAACCAATCTGCCTTTCAAGTATTTTTTCAAAAGAGTTTATGCGACTGTGGCTCAACAAAAAATATACGAACAAAAACCTCATGGGTGTAGGAGTGAAAATGACTTTCTTTTGGTTGTATGCTGCTTGGGGGTTCAGCACCCTAATAGCCCATTCCCGGTGGACGGTAAAAGGCCATTCCTGGCGGAAGGTAAGGGTTATTCATTTTAGTAGGGATGAATTTCACCGCAATCTGGTATTACAGATTTGCTGGCCTTTTTCGGCCGGCATTGGCAAGTGATTGTCTGCTCCTGTGCCTTCACGTTTTAGAACTTTTGAAAGGGCCTGGAGAGCAAGGCTGGGAAAAGCCTCAAGGACTACTTGCGGCTGAGCATCAGGGGTGCCTGTCTGATTTCACAGTGTCTCTCGCGGGTTTCCGGTTGGATCCTGGACGGTAGGAGACAAGCCTAGAGTAGCAGGCAAGGGTAACGCAACCAACATCCTTACCCTTGAAGTACCCCCAGTTGTCCTGGCAACGAGAAATCCCTGTATACCTGTATAGTAGCAATAAGGTTTGATCTGCACCCTTTATTTATTGCCAGCAGAGGCTCTGAACACCACATTAATTTTTAATTAGGTATCAGTTAACACCTACTACTCAAAAATCTCAATTTTCGATTTTAATATAAAATGTTACAAATTTGTTTAATGAACTATCAGTGTTGTACAAGTGAGAAGTCTCACATAAACGTGTGAACTCATATATTGGACAATATAGGGGGAATTAAGGATTTTCATGTAATTGATTTAGTTTCATTCTTCAGACATTCAATAATACAGTATACCGTAACGGTCACTTTGTCATCGACAAGGTATAGAATAAATAAATACTTAGTGCAGTTCATTGTAGACTTTTCCTTGTATCATTTAATTTCTCAGTTTCGACTGAAAAAAACTGAGTGGCGCCTGGCATGAGCACAGAGCCCCGCTTTTCTAATGAACCCACACCTAGCTCCCAAACAACAGAGCTGCCGTGCCTATAACATAGATCATCATTCTTTGCCATCCGAACAAATTCATTTTCGAGAATTACGTTATAGCTTTGCAATGAAAATTGTTTCAAGAGAATTAAACTTAGCCTCGGCTAGGATGGTCTACTTTTCCCTAGTTGAGTCACACTTAAGGTATGGCATTGCCTTCTGGGGTTTATGCAATAACCAGCTATTTCAATCTGTTTTTATATTACAAAAAAGAGCAATCCGATACCTGTGTAAAGCTCAGTATCACTATCACTGCAAACCACTTTTTATTAACCAACAAATATTATCACTCGCTCGTTTATTCATTTTGGAAACTGCATGCTTCATCCACACATATTATGGTTCAACACCAACTAAAGTACTAAAACAAGAAATGAAGGTTGTGTTCCCTTACTCTTAGCGAAATCTAGACTGACAAAAAATTCCATTATGTATGAAAGCAAAAAAATATATAATCATCTGCCAGCTAGCTGCCAGCTGGCTATTATCTGAAGAACTTTCGAAAGACTGTAAAAAAGGCTCTATTACAGAAAGCTTATTATAATCTGCAGGAATATTATGATGATATACTATAGGTCCTTATGTGAATTAATTTGATACTTGATATTCTATTTTATTTCTTTTTTTTCTCTCATATGTTTTGATTTATTATACAAGACTACTGTTAAATATTAAGTGTTGTAATTGTTAGTTAGCCATTTGGTAATGACATCTCATTTTATAATGTGTTTGTTTATGTGTTGTTTCAATAGTCCTTCCTTTTTAAGGTAGATTGACAATATGTTTTTTTAATACATGTAATATTTATCTTTTATATTGTACATTTTATTCACTCGACATCACTTATCAAATTATTTATACATTTCCTCTTATATTTTTATTTTATTTTCATGCTTTGTCAATAAGAATCAACTCTCCAGACAATAAAGTATATATTGATTGATGATTGATTGAGAGATTATTTGAACGAAGTTTTTCCCAATATGTGGATTGGAAGACGTGGAACGATTGAATGGCCGCCTAGATCCCCCGATTTGACTCCTCTCGATTACTTCTTATGGGGTTATTTAAAATCAAAAGTATATTTCAATAGACCAGACAATGTTGCAGATTTAAAAGTTAGGATAACGGAAGAAATTAACAACATAACCCCTGAGGTCCTACAAAATGTTGTACGAGAATTCAAATAAATTTAAAAATAGTTCCTAAACATTATGTGACATTATTTCCTTCATTCTACGTAAAGTATCAAAATTTTACATTTTCAAAATTAATTTTCTCAGTTATGATTGCACCAAATTTGAAAAACTTAATATTGCTGAACAGAGAATGAAAATCCCTTTCTAACAAGGGGGTATTTCATACTGTAAATTGACATTAGCAATCGACCTGTTTCAGGTTTTTTTAAACAAATACATAACGCTCAAAATGAATTTATTCGATACTTTGTTATAAATACATTTTTAGGTTTGCATGAATTGGATTGAAAGCAATCAAACCAAACTTGGCAGAATTGGGAAGATTTTGGAAACGAAGCCAAGTTTGGGAGAGGTAGTTGAAGGAAAATGGGTGTTTGGTGGGATTGAAAGAAGGTCCAGAAGAATATTTTTGGTTCCACTACAGAATCGAACCGCTCGGACCCTAGTCGATCTCATCAAAAAATGGATAGAGCCAGATACGATGATCATGAGATGAGAGATTGCTGGAGAGTCTATAACATCTTGGACAAAGAAGGATTCCAGCATCTGACAGTGAATCACAGCTATAATGTTGTCGATCCTGGTTAGTATTTCTATATTAAATGAGTAAATGCCCACTAATTGAATTTTATTTTGTAGGTGCCAATACTCAATCCGTTGAGAGGATGGGCGAGATATCCGCGACAATACTCCGAAATATGGCCTCAAGAAGGGGAACACTTCTTGGGCTATCTTTCGGAGTATATTTTATGTATTTATTAAGTGTATATTTGTGCAAACTCGAATTTTCCTATAAGTGTATATCATGTTTTCTGGAAATAATTCTATTCTAAAAATATCGTTGCATCATGAGATAATTCATACAGGAAAAATTCATTTCCATGTCACATTTCACCAACATCATTCAAAAAGGAGACAGATCTTGAGACCATATAGGGGAAAAACTCTTTCAATGCCAAATTTGTTGTAAGAATTTAAAAGAGACATATTGGTTCATAAAATAATTTATACAGGGGAAAATTTCTACGCAAGTTTTGTTCAAAGAATTTTGCTGTCAAAACCAGAATGTGTATCATGAGAGAATTCTTACAAGGAAAAACCCATTTCAGTGCAAGTTTTTAAAGAATTTTGATGTAAAAAGGAGATTAGTGTATCATGAGGGAGTTGATACAGGGGAAAAACCCTTTCCATGCTAAATTTGACTAAAATCGTTTTTACAGAAGAGGAATCTTATGAAACATGATAGTATAAGGGGAAAACGATTTCAGTGCAAAATTTGTTCAGAAAATTTTAGTGTAGGAAAATTATTGTTGCTTTATGAGACAAATCTTACAGGGGAAAAATCATTTTCTACTTGGAAACATTGGAGAATCTATACAGATAAAAAACCATTTCATCGCAAAGTTTGTTCAGTTAAAAAAAAAAAAATATGGGGATACATAAAGGGAAAACCTTTCAATAAAATTTATAAAACCGCTTAACTAGATATTTCATACAGGGGAAAAACCATTTCAATGTAAAATCTATCTAAAGAACATTTCAGCGAGGTTGAGTTGGCCAAAGTTGACCCTATGACATCTTGAGTAGAGACAAAAACAAATTCTACATACAATATTTCTCAACATTTAGGGACAAAATTAATTACCAACCTAACAACAAGAAATAATAAACAAAATTCGTAGTGATTCTACGCTACTAACCTAACATTTGCATGAGTATAGACCACTAGGGATCACTAGGAGAAAACCACTGAAGGCAATATTGTCGTCGCCCGGACTTCAGAGTACAGGTAAAATCTTGAGGTCCAGGTTCTTTTTTTCTGATCGTTCCAGACAACTCATCATCACTTCAATTTGTGATTTTCTCATATAACAATATGTTTGCTATTAGTTATTTTATATTAGTTAATATTCATTGTTTCTCTACTTCAGGGAAGTATTCATGAATTAATTTTATAGTAATTTTCTCGTTATCATGTCGATCACATGACCCCTCATATGGTTCCATGTTTGCTTTAATTCCACTCTTTATGTTAATGCAGAATGTGAGTAATGCACTTGCTCTCAATGTGTGCCAGTTGGGACTTATTGATGTTTTCCATGAAAAGTCGTTTTAGACCAGATGGTGATCCATTAAAAAAATCTGCATGTACTTTTATTTTTAACTATTTTTTATATGTAATTTATCTCTTTATAGAAGTGGTGAATTCCCAATGTCCGGAAAAAACAGTTCCGTCAGACAGGTGCTTAGAGCAACATAGATAGCACTTTATTTCCAACACCCAATTACAGGAAATGTGAAAGCATACATACAATATACAATTTCAGAATATCTATCAGATGTAGTTCAATGTCCAGCGTGGCTTTAGCCGGGGAAGTAGTTGTTTTCTGTTAGAAAAATAACTTCATTTTAATCGTGGATTTTTCAATTCACAGAAAAATCTATCAATATTCAATTGAGAATGTTTCCCTTTTCAACATGAATACCCCACAAGAGGTTATCTTGACGATGGAAGATAGTGACTAAAGTTTATCTTTCAGTCGCAGATGATTCCACATCTGATTTTATGAACATCCTGTTTATATTTTCAACAAATCAATAATGTTTCCCTTTTCAACATACATACAATAAGATAAGAGCGCAAAAAAATATTGAGAAAAAATAATACATAGTATGAGGAATATAATAATATAATACAAAGTATAAGGTATAGCCTAGAGTACAACAAAAGAAGTATATATATATATATATATATATATATATAAATATATATATATATATATATATATATATATACAGGGTGTCCGGTAAACCTTGTACAATATTGGCACTGGTGATAGACCAGGTCATGACTGTTCAGAATAACATAATTTCACCTCTGTAAAAATCTCACCGTTTTCGAGATAATGGGCATATTTTGAATTTCTGGAAATCGCTACCTCACCTTGGATTTTTGAGTGCTATGTCTACAAATGAAGACTAATTCAAATATATTTTCTGCTGAAGATTACTGATGAGTGATGCTTTCAGATATACAAAACAGTTTTTCAGAAATTAATACAATTTTTCGAAAAATGGGGTAAAATGCCAGATTTAATTTCCACCAATTTTTTGTTAACAACTTTGACAATATTGTCTGAAGAAACTATAACCATGTGGAGGTGGAAATGTATCACAAGAAATTTAGCATTTCGTCCAGACTCTCAAATGGTAGATAACTTTTTATAATTATTTTTGGAAGGGGTGGTATTCCGATTATATTAGAGTGGGGTGTTATTCTGAGCTAAAATCAACTCTTACGACTTTGTCGATAATGTGTTTTATTTTTATCCTATCAAGATGAAATGATGAAATAATTATGAGTAATAACGAATCAATTGCTTAGGAGCATTCAATGAAAGGTAAAAAAGTAAATACTAATTGAACGTTTTCTTTAATTAACAAACAATGTAAACCACAATATCGATTATTCGGCATCGCACTGAATAATATAATAAATGTTCGAATTGTTTTCCATCAGATCTTATGCAGATACGACATCTTCTCAAGAAGGACCTTTTCAAATGCGTTATAGCCCCCGAATCAGCGATTCTCTGAGAGGCAGTGTGAATACGCCGCTCAATTGTTCCACGCAGGTATAGGTGTGGCGTAAATTAGTTCTTTCAAATTGCCCCAGTAGAAAAAATCCAATGGATTTAAGTCAGGTGACCTGGGCGGCCACGGGTTTGGGACCACGGCGTCCTATCCATCGTCGTGGGTACATTTGATTCAAATATTGCCGAACTCGTACGTCATAATGCGCCGGGCAGCCATCATTTTGAAGCCACATTGTTTGTCTTAGTACTAAACGTACATTTTCTAAAAGAGGGGCAGTTCATTTTGCAAGAAATTCAGATAAATGTTGCCATTCAAAGTTTGTGGCAACTCGTAGGGGCCGATTACTTCGTCATTTAAAATTCCCGTCCATAAGTTTATCTTGAACTGTTGTTGTGATCTGTCCTCTCTCATCAAATTTGGATTTTCTAGGCTATAACTGTGTAAGTTATGCATATTCGTATATCCATCTCGTTTGCATGAATATTCATCTGACCACAGAATTTTATTAAAAAAGTTCGGATCCTCACGGTGGTAGTCCCTCCTGAGTAATGTTTGGACGCGACGCACATGGTATGGATGATATTGGTAACGTTTTATAATGGAATGAGTCGTAGATTTCGGAATACCCGTTCGTCGTTCGATTTCTCTTACAGAAATACTTGTGTCTTCATCAATTTCTTGCAGTACTCCTTCATCATTATTGTGGTGCGGTCTACCTTCGCCACCTCGATTTCCAGGAATTCTGCCTTCCAAATAAGAGTTGTGAACTCTTATGAAAACACGAGAACTTGGATGTGATGCATTCGGATATCGTTCTGCATAAAGCGCAGCTGCAGCAGTAGCACTACCTCTACATTCACCATAAATGTAGTGCATTTGCGCATATTCTCGGGGAGTATAACGTGTGTACGGCATGATGATGAAATAAATACTGCCGGTTGAAACAAAATGAGTACCTATATTTCTTATCTTCAATACACAATAAAAACAAAAAGTGGAAAAGAAGTCTGGTACAGGACAAAAGAAAGATGCGCAAAAAAATTATGTTTAGCAATGTATCTGTGGATCTCTGAAACTTCGTTGGAATCTGGAGACAATTGCAACATTTATTACAAGAATTCGTGTATTAATCGGTGCCATGTCGAATAATCGACCATTTAATTTGGATATTAATTTTATTAGGCTCATTACATGAAAAGTCCATTTTGTGAACATACTCTTTAATGCTATCAAGCAATTTATTCGTTATTATTAATAACCATTTCCACTTTTCATCTTGATAAAATCAAAACAAAACACTTTTTGGGCGAAAGTATAAAAGTTGATGGAAGCCTAGAATGAAACCACACTCTAATTCAAGGGAAATATCACTCCCTCCAAAAATACTTTTAGTATGTTTTGTACCATGGTAGAGTCTGGACAAAATGGGCATTCTTTTGTAATGAATATCCACCTTCACGTGGTTATGTTTTTTTCAGACAATAATGTCAAACTTTTGTTAATAAAAATTGGTGGGATTCAAATCTGGCATTTTACCTCTATTTCTTGAAAAAATGTATCAATTACTAAAAAACTGTTTTGTACGTCTGAAAGCATTACTCATCATTAATCTCCAGCAGCAAAGATATTTGAATTAGTCTTAATTTGTAGACATAGCACTCAAAAATCCGAGGTGAGGTAGCGATTTTCTAGAAATTTATAAAATTCCCATTATCTCAAAAACGGTGAGATTTTTACTGAGGTGAAATTTTGATATTCTGAACAGTCATGACCTGGTCTATCACCAGTGCCAATATTGTACAAGGTTTACCGGACACCCTGTATATATATATATATATATATATATATATATATATATATATATATATATATATACCTGTGTATGCATAAAATAGAGATCAAGGATGAAAAGTTCTATTCAGTATACATTTCCCAATATTGCTAAGCAAGTTGTCATAGATGTCGCATATCTCAAAAATGTAGTTTGCACACATCAGTGACACCGATGCCCTACGGCGATGGTTATTGCAATGAAATGTCATTTCAGTCCTAGAATTCAGGCGTGGAATGTGAAAGTAGATCATTTGTAAAAGCGGAGTAAACGATATATTATTATGTATTAAGTTGTATAGGAATGATACGTATCAAAGAATTGCCTTGAATTCAGGGGTACTAAATCGAACTGATTTAAGAGAATAGTGTGGGTCCGCTATTATACAACAAATATGGTGTACGGGGGTCGTGAACAGAGTTCTAGGCCAAAGAACTTACATTATCAAAACAGACACTTTTTAGATCATTGATGTTCTCGTGAAGTAGCATGTATGGAACGAGCAGTATGAAATAAACCCAAAATCTGAACGTACCTGTTTTATTATTATAATTTTCCGAATTTGCCTATTCATGTTAGTAGTGCAAACATAACATTTGTAATGTATGCAGTGAACAATATAAGAAGTTCCCCGCCTACGGCGGCCGAACGCAAGAAAGGTGTTAAAACACCGACACTTTTTAGATCATTGATGTTCTCGTAAGTAGCATGTATGGAACGAGCAGTATGAAATAAACCCAAAATCTGAACGTCTCTGTTTTATTATTATAGTTATAATATTCCGAATTTGCCTATTCATGTTAGTAGTCAAACATAACATTGGCGACGAGGTGGTGTTTTTTTTACTCACTTGCATTATGTTAGGTAGCTAAAGTCGGTAAAAGTGAAAAAAGTACCCAGTTTTTCGAACGAAATATAAAATGGCGGAAAGTATAGGACTCTTGGGGACTCTGTCAACGTTCGACCCTAAAACTTCGGACTTTTAAGTGTTTAAGGAAAGAATCAAACAATTCTTCATCGCTGATAAGATCACGGATTCGGATCGTAAAAAAGCAATATTACTGAATACCTTAACCGAAGAATGTTATGTGCTGGTGCGCAATTTATGTGTACCGGAGATACCAGAAAATAAATCGTACGACGATTTGATTCTGTTATTAAGCGAACATTTAATGCCCGTGAAATCGTATTTCGTTAAACGCCTTAGTTTTTATACAGCTAGGCGCAAGATAAATGAAGGCGTGGCAGAATGGGAGGCGCAAGTGAAACAACTAGCGTCCAAGTGCAAATTTGGTGACAAAACTCAATACGGTTATGAGAGATGTTTTTGTCATTGGCATTAATGAAGAGAAAATAATTGTTCGACTATTTGAAGAGGATGCCTCGAAAACGCAGTGGTAGCAGGGGGTAGCAGGGCCACAACAAGTAGCAGATTATCCAATCATGTTGGTAAGGAAGGAGGGCGCAGTTATTCGGTAAGCCAAAATAACAATTTTCCAAAACAATTCGAGTGCTCTGTGTGCGGCAGGAATAATCATTCCACGCGCGATTGCGCATACAAAAATTGTAGCTGTTACAAATGCGGCGAAAAGCTCTTAAAAAACGATCTGGCACTGAGAGATTATGTCGGATTCACATTTGAACCTTTGGGTTACGTGAATTTGGAAATAAACTTCGAAAATAAAGAATATATTTTGAAAACTTATGTGATCAAATATGGAGCCCCCCCCCACTCATTGGAAGGAATGGACTAAAAATGCTCAATTTATCGGTTTAGAATATGTAAACTGAATTAAAATCGTAAAAATATTGTTGATACACAAAATTTTGTTCATGTAGGTTCTTCGGCCACGATCAATGTTCTTCTAACGAAATATGCAGACATTTTTGAAAGTAATATAGGGACATTCAACAAATTTAAAGTTTCGTTACACCTCAAAATTCTGTAAGCATAGACCCGTTCCATTCGCTCTGAAACGGAAATTAAGCGCTTAGTGGATAATAAGGTTCTGGTACCAATTGAATTTTCAGAATGGGCCACACCCATCGTTCCGGTTTTAAAAGAAGGGGGTGGAGTGAGAATTTGTGCCAATTTCAAAATTACACTGAACCCAAATTTGCGCAATCAACATTTTCCGTTACCTTGCATAGAATATTTGTTCTCACAACTTCAAGGTAGAGAAAAATTTTAGAAAATTGATTTATCTGAGGCTTACCAGCAAATCGTGTTAGATGAGGCCTCTCGGGAACTTGTAACCATCACAACCCACAAGGGGCTATTTTCGTATACACGCTTACCATACGGTATCACTTGCACAGGTGCCATTTTTCAAAATATCATGGAACAATTGTTTGCCAATTTGGAGGGAGTTGTCTGCTTCCTCGACGATATTTTGGTGACTGGTAAGAATGACAAACAACATTTTGAACGACTAGAAAAAGTTTTCGAGCGGTTGCAGGATTGTGGACTAAAGGTTAAAAAGGAAAAATTTTTTTTTTCAGGAATTCGTAAAATACCTAGGACATATTATTGATAGATCAGGATTACATACTTCAGATAAACGGACATTAGCAATAAAAAACGCAAGGGTTCCTAAAACAATCACCGAATTAAAATATTTTTTGGGGATGTTGAATTTTTACAGTAAATTTATTCCTAAAGCTTCGGCTCGTTTAAAACCGCTGTATAGTTTATTGAAAAAAGAATCCGTGTGGAACTGGAATTCGGAGTGCGCAAAAAGCTTGGAAGAAGCAAAAAACATTCGACGGTTTTGGCGCACTTTGACCCAAACAAAAAAATTAAATTAATGATAGATGCCTTCCAGTTTTCGCTGGGCGCGTCAATCTCACATATTTACGACGACAAATCCGAGAAACCTATTGCCTTCGCGTCGCGGCTATTAAATTCAGCGGAGATATCGTACTCTCAAATCGAAAAGGAGGCCCTAGCGATTATATTCGGTGTAAAAATTTTTTTTCAATGAATGGAAAGAAGTTTATTTTGTGTACCGACCACAAACCTTTATTATCCATTTTCGGGAATAAAAAAGGACTACCAGTTTTTGCTGCAAACCGCCTTCAAAGGTGGGCCCACATTTTGGCTGCTTTCGATTTTGAGATTATTTACGTGGAAAGTAAAAATAATTACGCTGATTTTTTGTCCAGGTCTCAGATTGAAGAAAAAGAACCGGACAAAACCTTATGCAATTTCAGTATAGCTACGAACATATCTTATTTGAATTATGTGTACGACTTTAATTTTTCTTTTGATTTCAAGTTAGTATATATATATATATATATATATATATATATATATTCATGTAGTTTTGAAACACATATATTTCTATATTTTTTTTAACGCTGTCAACATATGGTATATGTGACAGTTATAAATAGGGTACCAAATCACCGACCCATATTCGAGCTTAGACCTCACATAGGCATTAAAAAGTGTAATGATTGTACTTATGTTATTGAATTCTCTTCTACTTCTCATTATGAATTCTAGCATTCAACTTGTCGATGAGACGGTTTGGTGAATATGTGGAACTAAAGTAAGTTTTTGATCGAAAACAAATTCCCAGATCTTTCATTTCGTTGACAGTACATGACATTTTGATATGTCTAGATGTAAGTGGTTGCTAGAGCACCAGTCGTATATTGAGTTAATTTCGCTCTGCAGGTTCAGGCAATCTCCAAAGTCTTCAATTACCTTGTTCAACTTCAGATCGTCAGCGTAAAGAAGTCTTGATGAGTTAATTTTTTTGTGCTAGGTCATCGATAAACAATAAAAATAAAAGTGGCCCCAAGTTTGAGCCTTGCGGCACTCCGGAGCTGGAGGTATATATCGAGGAGGACCTTCTATCAAAAATATAGCTTGCAAAAAGTTCTGATAAACCGGCAGAGAAGCCAAATGATAATAGGCATCATGCCTTACATCAATTAACTGCATAAAAATGATAAATTATGATAAAAGATGAGCTATGCAGAATATGATGCCTCAAATATAAGTAATTAGGTTGTTATAGATAATGAAAGATTCGCGCGCCAGCGAATCAATTCAAACAAGCTTAGAAGCCCGGGAATGGTCATGACGTCATTCCTCACGACTGCCGGCAAATAAACACAAGGTACAAGTTATTCTGTCATTCGGTTACATAGTGTGGAAGTATCGTGAAGATTATCAGGTGTAGTTGCAGTGAAATATCTTTATTCGGAATGGGAAATATTTTTATTTTATAAATATTGCACTGTAGTGATATGCAAGAGCACCACAGTTAGCACACTGGACAAAATATTTATAATGTTGCCAGAAGATCGCAGTCGTCAAAATGGCTGAGAGCTTGTAGGAGAGAAGAAAGAGACATATCAAAGTCAAAGCATGCTTTATTATCGAAAGAATAGAAATCTTATCGAAAAATTAAAATACAGGTGGTAATGGTAATTAAATAAAATTAAAATTATGCAAACCAGTAAGGATTGTCGAATGTTGAAAGTAGATGAACTTATAAGTGTATATATATAGTCATGATACTATAAAATATTTTTAAGAAAATTACAGTAAAATAGATATAAAAACACTTTTCCCTAATTTATTCTTTGGTTATAAAAACAAAAAACAAAAACAGGAGAGAGTTGTCAGATGATGAAAATATTAACATCATATATATATATATATATATATATATATATATATATATATATATATATATATATATATATATATACATATATCCACCATAAAATACTTTAATAAAATGTTTTGATTTTTTAAAACAATCGTACATATATACTCCTAAAAACACACATATACCTTCCACTAGTTGATGTAAGACGTGGGTACTTCATATTTTGTACTGGTGTCACAGCTATTTGTCCAAAAAACTCCCTCAAGTCGTAAAACGGTCTTGTAAGTACAAAAGTTTTTACAGCCCTTCTGAATTTCGGAGGGCTATGGATATTTTTTATTTGCTTCGGTAAACGGTTGAACATTTTTGTACCATTGTAAACAATTGAATTTTGGCATTGGGTGGTTCTAGGGATTGATAAAGGTATATTTTGGCCATTTGCCCTAGTGTTATGTGCAGTGTCTGATTTGAATAAATGTAGTTTATGCTTATGAACTAAACTAGTTGATTCTAACACGAAGATTGATGTAAGCGTAAGTATCTTTTGAGATATGAATAAGGGTTTACATGAGGTTTGATGGTTAACATGGCACATGTATCTCAGTGCTCTCTTTTGTAGAGTAAAGATCATTGGAAACAACGCTTGTGAGCAGGCTCCCCAAAATGCTATACCATATCTGATGTGAGAAGAAGAGAAGAGCAAAGTAAGCTTTTCTAGCAATAAGATGACCGATGTCATTTCGAATAACTCTGATAGCATAACACCCAGATGACAATTTCTTTGCCATTGCTATAATATGTTCATCGAACTTCAAGTTATGGTCCAATACAATGCCTAAGAATCTATAATTATCGGATTTCATAAGTGTGTCATTATTTAGTTGTATTTTGTCAATGTCTCCTTTAAATGATAACACCTTAGTTTTCTTAGTGTTGAAGACCATATGATTGGCATCGCACCACTTTTTCATTTCAGCTAGATCTGTAGAGATCAATTGGCTGAGAGTATTCTTATCTTTATCTTTATTGTGCCATTCAATAGTTGCATCATCTGCAAATAAGGTGAACCTACCGCTAATATTCAAGTTAATGAGATCATTCACATATAACAAAAATAATATGGGCCCCAAGATAGAGCCTTGTAAAACTCCACTGTTAAATTTTTTTTCTCAGATACTGCATCCGAAACTTTCCCATATTGTTCCCGATCTTTCAAGTAAGATGTCATCCATTTATTGGCTATGCCTCTGATACCGTAGTGCTCAAGCTTCTGCAGCAGTATTCCATGATTCACACAATCAAAAGCTTTGGATAGGTCACAGAATACTGCCGCAGTCGCTTCTTGATTAATAAGATTTGTGTACACGTTTTCTAAAAATTTATAAATAGCGTCATTTGTACTTTTGTTGGTTTGGAAACCGTATTGGTTACCGTTTATTATTTTATGTTTATCGACGAATGACATGAGTCGCTTCTTTACTAATTTCTCAATGATTTTTGCAATAGTAGATATGAGGGATATTGGTCTATAATTTGATGGATCCTCCCTATCCCCTCCTTTGTAAATTGGGATCACCATGGCTGATTTAAGTATACTTGGAAATGTTCCCGAGGCAAAAGATTCATTTATTATACTAGTAAGCGCGTCAATAGCTGCAGGGGGCAATTTTTCCAGCATATTTATAGACAAACCATCAGCTCCAGATGCATTTTTGTTCTTAATGTCCTTCATAGCACTCTTTACTTCATCTGGGTCTGTTAGAAATAGAAAGAAGTTCTTGTCAATTCTTACATTCTCAAGATATTGCATTGGATTGATATGAATATTAGTGGAAATGTCATTAGTAAGTTTGGTTGCAATAGAACAATAGTAGTCATTGATACAGTCAGGTTTCAGATTGATTTCATCAACTTGGTTTTTGCTGTTTCCATGGATATCATTAATAATAATCCAGCTCTCCTTTACTTTATTGGAGGCAGTATTAATCCTAGTATGGTAATACGAAAGTTTAGCCTGTTTTATGACACTGTTATATATACTTCGATACCTATTGCAATAATCGCTAAGCAGCTGTGGTCTCTATGTGTATTTTTCTTGTTCCTGCGAATAAAACTCATTTAAAAAAAATTAAAGACAATCTTTTATTTGAAAGCACTGAAGAGGAAAAATATTTCTTTAGATGTGTGATATAGGTTATTCTGTGAGTAAGAGATTCAGAAGCTTGTCGCACAGGAATACCTATTTTTTGGTAATCAAACCGAAAACATTGCGCGAAAGCTTTTAAATCTGGTACTCACAGAATAACCTACGTCACACATCTAAAGGAATAATTTTTTCCTTTTTAGCACATTCGATTAAAAGCTTGTTTTCAAAAAGTTTTTTAATCATTTCTATTAAATTATTTTTAGTCATGAAATCCGCCATCTTGAATAATAATTTTTTTACCAAAAGTCATATTTTCTGACCCTAAAAACCCCTAGATACCATTTATTGATAGAATCGCTACATAAATCAAAAAAATCTTCCGCTATCTTGAATGTATAAATTTTCACAAATTCATGATCCTCGACCACAAAAATCTGCACACACCATTTGGAAGAAATCGGACATTGATCACAAAACTCATCCGCCATCTTGAATTCGTGAATTCTTACAGAAATTTCATAATCTCCGACCCTAAAAACCCCCCCATACCAATTTTGAATAGAATCGAAATAGTAACAGAATTCGTCCGCCATCTTGGAGCCGTCATTTTGTTTTTTACTCTAACAAACATTTCACGTTAATCGGACGACTAGAAGTGGGTCAAATTACCCTTACCAATTTTGAACAGGAAAGACATAAGAAAGAAGCAAGTTAAACGAAAGCTTGTAATAGAAATAGACTTGAATGAGTATTTATATATCACAATAAAAACATTTACTTTCCTGAAAATTTTGTTGAATGAAAAATGTACATTTAGATACGCCTTAATAAATTTTCCGAAATTGGGAAGAAATGACCAATATAATAAAATTATTTGTCTTTCTTCTGTTAGACATCTAGTGTATAAAGATATTGACCTGCCAAATAAACTGTTTCTTTCAATAATCACCTATTAATGTGTCGATTCGAAAGTGACCAAACAATACATTCTGCCTTCATGCCTGGAACTTCTCCAAGTGAAAATCATTCCGCATTTTTTATAAATAAATATCTACGTGTGGTAGATTGTCAGATGTTCCTTTGAAGAACCCTTCGTCAGTCATTTTTTATTATCACTTCGCCCAAAAACTAGTTCCTTCAAAACACAATCCTTCCTCGATCAAATTCAACAGATGACTGCATGTGTCGAGTCAAGGCGCCAACGTTTTCATGAATTATGACATCACGGCCAATGCTAGCGCGTTTTCACTCACGTGATAACATTTGAATTTTAGAGCACTTTTAATCCTTCATATGTACGACGTGGAATGAGAAAATTTTATTTTTTGTTGAATATTTGTTTTATCACAGTGTCCCCTTTTGATTTTCAATACCAGTTTCTTATTAGAATTTTAAGGCAAGTTCCGTATTGTCCGAGGAGGATGTAGAGGTCAATTTGATCAAATGCCTTCTGCATGTCCGTGTAGACGTCGTCGACTTGTTTTCTGCTATCTAATGCGTCCGTCAGAGACACATTGCGAGAGGCATGCGAGATTAGTTACACACGACTTCCTTTTTACAAACCCATGTTGATATGATATTCTCAACCGAGTTGTAAATGACAGAATATAAAATCATTTCAAAAAGTTTGGAGAAGTGACATAATATTATGATTGATCTGTAGTTCTTAATTAAAGTGGCATCCCCTTTCTTCAAAATAGGACATACACGGGCTATTTTCCACATGAAGAATTACAGTTACCATCAGTTTTTCCTTGTAACCAACCAAATGTTTTGGCATTGTCTCAATGTTAGGTGGTTAGAGCAACATGAAGAATTATACTCCAATCAGTTTTTCCTAAATTATTTGACTTCCTTATGTTTGGCATTGTCTCAATGTTATAAATAATCAACAACATGCCATTACAAAAGGCAAGTCTGCAGAATTTGCCTAATATATATTAAACTCAATATACATTGATTTCTCAAAGATATAGTTAATAATGGAAATTTAGTTCATAAATTAGAATCCTATGGTTTTCGAGATGTTGAATTACTTTTTTTCTTGCCCTTAACAAAAGATTCTAATTTATGAACTAAATTTCCATTTTAACTATGTTTTCAAGAAATCAGTGTATATTGAGTTTAATAATATATCTTGAGCAAATTCTGCAGACTTGCCTTTTGTAATGACATGTTGATTATTTAGAACATTGAGACAATGCCAAAACATTTGGTTGGTTACAAGGAAGTCAAATAATTTAGGCAAAACTGATGGGACTATAATTCTTCATATTGCTCTAATCACCTAACATTGAGACAATGCCAAAACATTTGATTGGTTACAATGAATTTAGAAAAAACTGATGGTAACTGTAATTCTTCATTCTAATCATATGTCTGAGGTATTAGAATAGATATATGGTTTATTGATAAATGTGTAGTTGGCACTATTTACGTGGATATGGCAACCCTACATGAATGAGAGGGGGTGTTAATGAAAATGTCCGACCAGTAAATTTGTATTTTAATATATTGTCCAGCAAACAATAATACATGGTGTCAGGTCGAATGGAATTTATGGAATAGAACAAGTTTCGCTTGTGCAATTCAGAGAAATAATCTGAAATTGTTAGGGTGATCTGCAGACCCTTTGCAAAACAAATTGAAAACGGCAAAATGGAGTCGATGTTTAGACCACCAACCACCACAGTCACCGAGTTATGGTAATGTCGCGGAAAATTTGAGGCTCGTTGAGCAAAAATTTACGAATTTTTTTACTGCCACGGAATTGTCTTAGAAGAGTGAGAAAAAACAGATTGCTGTTTTTCTTAACCTGGTAGGAGATGAAGGCCTGGAATTATTCAACACCTTTGACTTGAAGGATGCACAGAAAAAGTCTTTGAAGGATGTAATGGGAATGTTTACATCACACTGCGCGCCCAAGAAAAATACAATATTTGAAAGGTTTGTTTTCAATGGCATTTCTCAAAAAGAAGGGCAAATCTTTGATTCGTTTCTCACTGAGTTATGAAAAGCTGTAAAAACAACTGGTTATCAAGACAAGGATGACATGATTCGTGATCGAATTGTGATGGGAGTTTGCAGGAAAGGCTTCTCAGAGAATGTGATTTGACATTGGGTAAGGCAATCTCTTCAATTATTAGAGGAATCTTAGGAATAAATCAAATTAGATTACGGAAAATGTTGTAGGGCTTTGAGGCTAGTAAATCACAGTCTTGCAAAGTGAAGTTTCTGTGAATGAGCTGCAGAATAAAGGAACATATAGACAAAAAACGGGAGAAAAACCATGCGTGTTTTGTGGAACGAAGCATAGCAAAGGCAAGTCCAGCCTATGGCAAAACTTGTAAAAAGTGTGAAGAAGCCAAATCATTTTGCAGTAATATGCAGAATGAAAAATAAAAATGGACCTGTTGATGGAAAAAAAAAGAATGTCCATGAAGTTGCTCCACAAGAAGAGGAAGGAACAGAAGATGTTTTAACTTATTTTTGTTTGTGTATTTTTTTATATATATATATATATATATATATATATATATATATATATATATGAATGTGATTGTATATATTTTTTTTATATATTACGTAAATGTTTTTTATATATTATTGCCTGCCTTGACTTTGAGAAACTGACGTGTATTGGCCTGCACTAAAATGTATGTTATGAATTGTAAGTGTATTTATGTATATATTTAGTAGTTTCCATAGTCCTTGACTATGTGGCGTTGCATGCTCAAGTATTATTTCGTTGTTTCTTATCCTACCACTTTGTCAATAAGAGTTACTGTCGTTGTTGGACGCAATTCAATCTAAAATAAAAATAAAAAAATAATTTAATAAAAAAAATTTCATTCGAATAATTTTACCAAAAATTTCCAATTGAAAACTCACTCATGAGAGTTTTCATACTCGAGCTCATTCCCAGGCGAATACTCGATTTACAATGCACGCTCCGAGAAGTGTCTCGGTAGTCGTACAAATCATAGAACCAATCAGGTTCCAGAAGAGTCAATGGCCACGCCTACTTCGGTACGGAGAGAATATTGGCCCGAGGCTATAAATATAGAACGTTTTTACCAAACGGTAGCGGAATTTACAGGTATTCGTTCAGTGAGATCTGAACGAGCAACATGTGTCTTTATCAAGGCAAGTGAGAAATTTGAGAAACTGCTTTTATTAAGGCAAGTGAGAAATTCGAGAAACTGCTTTTATCAAGGCAAACTCGGGAATTCTATTCAAGAAGAGTATAGCCGTCCAGATCTTTAGATCGTTGGTGGCTGTACAGCAAAAAGGTACGAATACATTGATGCAACGAGAAAAATGGATTCACACGTAGGACCCGACGTCTTCTCGGACGAAAGTAGCCGAGACTCTACTGACTCCAGGGGATCCAACAAGGAGACGGAAAATCTGCGACTAGCAGACCTCTTCCATGTTTTAACCGAGCTGAGGAAACAGCTCGATGAAATGAGGAGAGAACTGAGTGAAACGAGAAAGGAAAACGAAGAGTTGAAGAGGCAACTCTTCTCCTCCCAAAACAACGCAGCGGCTGCTTCCCAGAGGGAAGCTGCCAGGGCCACCGCCACGCCCGGAAAAAAGGAGGCAAAAAAGCCAGTCCAGGCGGAAAAGCACACCCCGGCTGAAAAGCCAGCACATGGACAAAATACAGACATGGAGACGGACGAAAGCGTCTCGACGAAGAAGAGAAACCTCGCTGTCTCAGAAGACAAAGAGGAGAAGAATGGTTGTAATGACGACGGATATACCACCGTATCCCACAGCAAGAGGAAGAGAGAGGCGAAACCGGCGACCCCATCAGCCGAAGCCGACATCATATCAACCCCCGCCAAAAAAACGGCCCCCGTCGCGGCCAACGGAGGAAAAACCATCCTCGAGGGGCCCCCACCTCCAGGAAGCGACCCCAAAAGACCACCACCAGTCGTCCTTAGGAACAAGGACAAGTGGCAGGCTGTCTCCGCCGAAATGGCCAGGAGGAAGATAAACTTCCTGAAGGCCAGGCTCACCTCCGATGGAATAACAATCCAGACGGAGAACGAAATTAGCTGGAGGGCAACCACAGCTTTTCTCGAAGCAGGAGGGTACGATTTCTATACGTACTCTCTGAAAACAGAGATTCCGTTACACGCGGTGATCCGGGGAATACCGGAAAACACCAAGGCAGAGGACGTGAAGGAAAGCGTCCAGGATTCGGGCTTCACTGTCCTAGAGTGTCATCAAATGACCTCAAGAAGAATAAAAGGGCACTTCCACTGTTCCTAGTGAAAGTGCCCAAGTCAGAAGCCCACATCTTCAAACTAGACACCTGTGTCATGTTGAAGGTTAGAGTGGAACCACAAAGGCAAAGGACCGGCGGATTCGTCTCCCAATGCCACAAATGCCAGTGGTTCGGGCATGCACAGAGGTGTTGCCATTCCACCCCCAGGTGTGTGAAGTGCGGAGCAGAGCACGAGTCCCGCACCTGCACGAAAAACAGAGAGCTGCCAGCCATCTGCGCAAACTGTGGGGGCCCACACACGGCCAGCTTTAGAGGCTGTCCAAAATTCCCCAGACCCACGACAAGACAACAACAACAACAACAACCAAGACCTACACAAACAACATACCAACCACCACGGAGGAGGCAGGGACCCAGGAACGCTGTGCCCCAACCCCAAGCACCACAGGCACCACCAAAATGGGGGCCAACAAAGATAACAACAACAGCAACCACAACAGTAAACCAACAACTGTTGGCACTACCCGAGGCGCTCAAGACGCAACTTCTTGAGCTCTTCAAACAAAGTCAGGCCCCAGGAAGTCTTAAATGCTAAGACAACCTCCGAAAAACCTCAAAATCTGCTCCTGGAACATCAACAGCGCACTCACACGCAAGAATGAGCTGCACGAATTGATATCCAGGACACAAGTGGACGTCATCGCCATCCAGGAAACAGCACTGAAACCCCAGAAGAACTTCCATCTTCCAGGATTCACCTGCTACCGGACAGACAGACCCGGTTGTCGCCCCGCGGAGGCGCAGCCCTTCTAGTAAGAACTGACCTCGAACAACACGAGGCTGAGAAACCGGAACTATCTCGAGGCGAAGCAGTCGCAGTGAAAGTGAAAGTCAGACGCATAGGAATGCTAAGAATCATTTCATTTCCCGCCAGGGGGAAACATACCACGAGAAGACCTAGCAGAACTATTTCCAGACCATCACCCAACTGTAGCCATCGGAGACTTCAACGCGAAGTCACAGACATGGCACTGCAGAAACAACAATCCACGAGGCCGAAATCTGGAGAACCTACTGGCCGACTACAACGACATCGAAGTAGTAGCCCCCTTCGAACCCACCTACCACGGACTAGCAAACCAGACATCCTAGACATAGCACTCGTACAGTCCATTCCAGCCAACACCGAGATGGAAGTATTAGACGAGGGCTCCTCAGACCACAACCCAATCCTACTAACAATAGGGGAGGGAGACGCGGAACCTGAGGAACCAGCTACCAGGAAGACGACCGACTGGAACCGATTCCAAAGAATCATACACGACTCCATAGGACACATCCCACAAATACATACAAAGACTGACCTCGAGAGAGCAACAACACAGTTGCAAGAATGCATCCAAGAAGCCATAGAACGCAGCTCCAAGACCACCCAAACAACCAGGTTCAACTTCCAACTAGCACTAACCCCAGAGGTTAGGGAGCTTGTTAGGAGCAGACGCCGCTTGAAAAAGAGATACCAAAGGACACTGGCTCCCGAAGATAAGAAGGGGGCCTGGTCTACACTGACAACGAAAAGGCAGAAGCATTTGCGGACGCTTTCGAACGCCAGTGTAGAGACAACCAGGTCAACCAAACCGACGAGGTGGAAGACATGGAAACCCGAGCCAGTCAGACTGTCAGGAGAATAAGACGGATCAATGATGCCGAGCACGTCCTTGAACCAACTTCGCCAGAAGAAATCAAGGACATCATCCGAAACCTTGCTACCCGCAAGGCACCCGGACCAGACCAAATTTCAAATAGAGCCTTGAAGGCTCTACCGAGAAAAGGAATTGCTGCCTTGACCAACATCGTCAATGCAGTGCTCAGGCTCAGACACTTTCCACGACCATGGAAAGAAGCCACGGTCATCATGATCCCCAAACCCAACAAGAACCATGTGATACCGCAAAACCACCGACCCATCAGCCTCACACCCTCGATGAGCAAGGTGGCAGAACGAGTCATCCAGAGACGATTGGAGCCACTCACGGAAGAACTCAACGTCCTACCAGACGAGCAGTTCGGCTTCCGACAAGGACACTCTACGGAAATGCAGGTCCTGAGGATAGTGGACTTTGCCGTAACAGGCTTCAACCTGGGCAGGGGACACCACACAGGAGCCTTATTCCTAGACGTTTCCAAGGCCTTCGACAGAGTCTGGCACGATGGCTTAATCACCAAAATGACAGACCTCGGATACCCCACTCCCATAGTGAAGCTGATAGACTCCTTCCTGCGAGGACGGCGGTGCCAATGTAAAGTTGGCAGCGTCCTCTCAGCAGTGAGGACCCTAGAAGTAGGAGTACCGCAAGGCGCAGTCTTATCTCCACACCTGTTCTCCATCTACACGGCGGACATCCCAAAGCCTGCTGACAACTTCAACAAGCTAGCGCTGTACGCGGACGACACAGCACTAGTGGCCAGATCGGTGAACGCAACGCAAGTAACCCGATACCTGCAAGATCAAGCAGACAAGCTTGAGGACTGGTTCAACCTATGGAAGATCGAGATCAACGCGGAAAAGAGCCAGGCGATACTTTTCACCAGAAGGCGAACAACACCGGCAGGACACGTCATCATGAATGACCAACGGATTCCATGGGCAAACGAGGCCAAATACCTGGGAGTCACCTTGGACAAAAGATTGACATTCAGGCAACACGTAGACCGGAGGCTCGGATTAGCGAAAGCAGCCCGAAAGAACCTCTACCCCCTCATAGGACGCAGTAGCAACATGGACCTCTAGTTAAAACTGCTCCTTATCAGGACCATCCTCCTCCCCATCATCCTGTATGCATCCGCCGCATGGGGTCAATGCGCACAAACATACAGGACCAAGATCCAGCTATTCTTGAACGTGAGCCTAAGAATGGCAGTGAACGCTCCCAGATACGTCCCGAATAGATTTATCTACAGGGACCTGAATGTCAATCCGAACTTCATTGACGACCATCTTCGGAACCACGCCACCGCGACGTTCCTGAAGACGGACACCCACACGAACCCGGTGATTCAAGACATCCACGCGAACCTAAACCTGGACGATCCCAGGTTTAGAGAAAGGGAAAAGTATTTGCGGCCAGTCTACCAAAACGACCGTCCACCACCGAGAGTAGCACTCCGGCGCGTCAGGTGAGTAACAACTCAACACAAAACACCAAGACCAACACACCCACATCACACCATACACTTACACACCCATCAGGTACATCACCACCATGCACACACAGCACAAGTCAGGTAAACATACAAAATTCAGATAAGGGGTTTAAAGCACTCAGAGGCTGACTTCATACCACAGGAGGTACGATTTCAATTTCGCAAACGTGCCATTTGCGAGTTGAGGACCGCTCCAAGGAGGAGCGGGGGAGGATGGAAGTGGATAGTAAATCTCGTTCACATATAACATGAAGGGGATTTACTATCCATGGGCGCTCAACCTTAAGGGGGGCATGGTGTGCAAACGGTAGCAAACCACCGAGAGTAGCATTCCGGCGCGTCAGGTGAGTAACAACTCAACACACAACACGTAAGATCAACACACCCACATCACACCATACACTTACACACCCATCACCAAACATGGAAGGAAATGATCTTTTTTCGCGAGGAGTTTTGGAATGATATGGTACCTAAACTCAAAGAATTTTATATCTTTCATTTATTACCAGAAATTGTTGATCCCGTATATCCAAAAAATATACAGAAACGTGAGTGGGTGTTTGATTTTAAAAATACCGATTCAATTAGAATCTCAGAACAGGGAAGTAACAAAAAGCAGATCATTACGGGAAATGTGAATCATTTCGTCAGCACCTTGAATAATATTGCAAACATTCTAAAGAACGGATTAGTAGTTGAACTTTCCTATTACAAAAAAAATATGAATTACAAAAATTATGTAATATGTAGTTATACTTTGTTCGGAACTAAAAATAAATAATTTTTCACAGTTTATCGGGAACATCCTAGTTGACAGATTCGGTAATCAACTGTAGTTTGTTGAGTTTGATAACTCAAAGTGAAATAGATTCCTATGAGTTGATTCATGTTGAGGAGACTTACGGAATCTTCAACATGACAGATGAACTGGATAATTCTTTCTTTTTTTTGAATATTATGAAAGATAACATAGGTACTAATTATGCCATTACACATCAACCGAAATCATTGGTGTATCATAATTATAGAAATAAAAAATTCCTTTTCATCGATCCCTGAGGATCGGAGTCTCCTAAACAGGCAGACCGGCTGAATAATATATTTTTAGTTTTTTTGGAAAGGTATAATTCCATAGCAAATACCGTGTCAATAGAAACAAATTCATGGGAGGTGGACATTAAACCTCACTTCAGGCAAACAGATACCTTCAGTTGTGGAGTTTTGATAGTTTATATGGTTGAGCAAAGGTCATTATTGGAACCTGTTGATGTCATTCGCTTTAGGTCGATAAAAACCTTACTGAAGGCTTCTGATAACATGAAGGAGATCTGTATGATCTGCGGTTATAAAGTTGGAATGGAAAACAGCTGTTGATATTGTGAAAGATCATTTCACAACGATTGTACAATTCTGAGGGAAAGTATATGTGATCTTTGCATAGACTTTAAAAAGGACGGTAAATTTTACTAGAGTGTATTAAAAATTAGACAGTTATTTCGTGTAATTGCCTGTCCCTTTTCAATTTTGTAATTGAATATTTCATAAAAATAAATGATGACCCTCTGAAAGGGAGTACAAGGCTATCAAGTACAGTATTTTGAAAACCTTACCATGACAACCAGAAATATTTCCGGAAATGTTTCTCTTGGGTACGCTAGACGAAATTTCATTGGGAATTTATTGACAATTCATAAGCATGAGATCAATGATATAAGCGTTATATAAAAACTAACTTTCCATTTATATATTTTCAATGTCAAATCAAAGCTATTTTGGGTTCTGGTTTTTTCCATCACCAATGCTTTCAAGAAAATAACCTTTTTGGCATTTGAATCTCTGACAAAAAAATTAAAGAGCTGCTCGGCCGCCTTCCCAAGTTTGATTTTAGCATTATTCATCCAAAATGTTAGGTCTGTTATACTGTTTCATTCATTCAAAATATTTGTGGGAAAATTTCCAGGAACACCTTGATCACTACTAAAATAAGTAAAAATGTATTTATCTCATTAGAAATTATTCATGTTATGTTTTTTTCTCGAAAAGAAATGCTTAAACTTCTTAGAAATTCGTAAAAATGCCTGCCACGTTAATTCAATGGAAAAAGGCAATAGATACATTTATATGGTAAATACAAATATCGCAATATTGAATGAATTCCTATGCAATTTAAAGTTTCCCAACAAGCCTATGGAATTGGGATACTTCTATTTTAATAACCTTGATGAATATATAAAGAGAAAACCCTTAATGGCTTGACACAACCTAGAATTTAAAAATATTCTCGAAAATAACGTTTTTAAATGATGAAATGATTTGAAGGGTGTGCATGATGCGGTGAATTTGTGAATTATTGTCAAATAATTTAATAAACAACAACAATATAATTATTGTTAAATACTAGAGACATCTTTCACGTTGGCCAAATATATTGAATATTCTTCTCCGAATTGTTGTATGGTCCAACAACTGTTTTCAATTGCTTAAGCCTGCCAGCCAGAGGGGTAAATTCTAAGCGTACTGAAGGGATAGTATGAAACATTTGATAATATAACCATGCACTATGCATATGTTCGTATTAACGTGACCAAAAAAAAATTGTAGAAAATTTGAATGATTTCAGGAGTTATTAAAACGAATGGTTTTTTGACACATGATTCGGTCCCTAGCCTACATAGTCTTGCATTTTCCTCACAAAACAGAAATGCATGTTACGAGAGCATCAACTCCTCTATACGATTATTACCAAAAATTTGGCAGAACTCTCACTCAACCTGAGTATTATAAGAGGTAACTGCAAAAAGGACATGAATGTTAGAAAAAACCTAAAGGTTGCAAATCCTACTGAACTCTTTTGCTATAAGTCATTCATTTGTTCCCTCATTGATTTGGAGTACGTTCATATATTCATTTTCTTCGAATACATGACTCAAGAAAAAATTTATTTAAAAAACAATGGTACTTTTATCATACAATCCAAGCAGAGCCATGTGATTCATCCCTACATAAAAATGAATTATTTGCAAATTGGTTCATCCTAATACTAGAAGCACAACCGGTCTTATTATAAAAAAAATGCAGATCGACTTTTTCTCCCACCGTTAACGATTAATTACATTTTTGTACTAATACCAACTTTCCTTGACTGGTTTATTCACAAATTCCCCGCCATATTCCCAAGAACGGCGAGACATTCTTTATAATCACTCCGAATTCATTTGAGATTGTGTCAAACTTTTTTTAATGGTTCTTAAACCCTCAATGTAAAATATAACCTAAGATTGATGGGACAAACTTTATCATAACCAACATTTAGAACCAACCCTACAGTCACAGCTTGTAACAGCTTTCCAGGTTATCCATGACCAATAACCATCCGTTCCCCTTACCATGTTTAACGAAATATCATTTTTCACTTATAATAGGTATCACAAGTGTTCAAATTATTCTTGGGAATAATTTTGAGTACTGTAATATTCGATAAGAAAATTCCACACCGGAAATTATAAATTAGTATATTAAAGTATAAGTGGATAAAAAGGGCTTTAAAACACGCGCGATTTTTCGAGCACGACGGCGCAGCCGGAGTGCTCGAAATAGAGCAAGTGTTTTTAAGACCAGTTATCCACGAATACTTTACGTTATTTTTTTTTATTGGTGCACTTTGAAATCATATATACTGGTATTATTACTACAAAAAATAGAAATAAGAACTAATAATGCAAGAAGGTTGAATTCGTGATGTGACATCAGTATACCTTTCGTTGTCATGGAAATGAGAAAAACAGATATTCATTTGCAATTTGTTATGAAAGATCAATATTTGTTGTCACCAGAGCTCAAAAATGAATTATTCTAATATCGATTTTTTGAATAGTGAGGCAGAATCGCGGTTAATACCGCGAAAATCCAGTGATATATATAAAAAAGAATATGAAAAGTTCATCAAATGGATGGAGGAGCACATATAAATGAACGAATTGTTAGTAATATTTTATTTGACGTTACAAGGTACTCCTGTCAGATCAATAATCAAAAATTTGTCATTTAGACTTCACGTTTCTCGATTTGTTGATGTTGTCATGGTAACTTTAAAAAACGCGCGTTTTTTAAAGTTCGATTTAAACACGCTGAGGCGTGCTTTAAATGGGTAAAAAGGGGCACCAATAAAAAAAATATTGAATGCTAATCACTGGAATCAAAATTGCAAAGAAGGCTGTTATTTGTATTCAGTCAATTATTCAATTTGAGGTTATATTGTTTAGTCGACGTGAACCCACTGAATTCAATTAGGCAATCCATACCACGTGACCCAATATGGCGGTTGTTGGCACACAAACCGATAATCGCCATAAGAATATCATTGTCAGTGTGTACCTTTGGCTTGTAAAAGTGTATTTTTGGTTATTTTCGGAGCTTTTGTGTTGTTAATTAATAATATTCAGATGGAGAGTGATTACCTGAAGACACTATTGTTGAAAAGCAGAGGCTTTGGTGAACGGTATGCTTGAAAATACATCCCCATCTTTTGTTTACATTTTTATCAATGTATTTGTTACAGGTATAAAATGAAGTTGAGGATTGATCAGTGATTTAGATCCTTTTTACACTGAATATTTCTGAACTGAATTGTTCAATTGTTGGTGCTCCTCCTGTTACGAATATGGATATTATTTCGTATTTGATTTTTACTCAGCTTTCCCAAATGCAGATGAAGCCCTATACAAGTAGAATCCATACATACTTTGAATCTGGCTTCGTCGTGAAGGTGAGAACAAAAATTCAGAATCATTTATATATTTCAGTTAGTCTAGTATGTTGTTTCCTAGGCAGCAGGTTTTTTCTAATGGGTACATGTACAGTTGCAAATCTTGAGTCATCGAAGTGAATTATTATAAATTAGGAATAATAATACATAAGAAGCAATTTATAACTTCTGATCTGTTCTATTATGTTTATTGCCACATTTGTTTATTATAAGAGACATTGATTTGATATTTAAGAATATTCTCAACTTTCATAATAGTTCTTTCTAATCGACATAACTTTTTTCAGGTCAAGTATTCACAAAAGGCAAATTAAAAACCTTCAGATGTTTGGTACATAATTGAAAAGGATGAAAGCATTTGTACTGCTCACTGTACTTGTATGGCCGGAAACAGTGAAGTAGGTGGTCATATTGGTGCTATATTAGAGGCAATGTCACGCACAGATTTGGAAGGTGTATGGCCAATGCATCCAGTCAAAAAATTTATTGGACGACTTGCCTCTTGCTCAGTTGTTTTAAAAAATAAAATGTTTCAAATGAATATATATAAATAAATGTTTGTTTATTTGTTGTTTTACTGATTCAGTTGATTACTCTTAATTTAATACCAATTATAAAAAAATTACACAATATTGATATTTGTATATAGTACAATTTCGATAATATCACGATATATCCAATTTTTACTGTTAATAAATTACAATACCCTTTGAAGGTTGTAACGGGAAGTATTTTTAATGTTATTGAAAAGGTTTTCACGATGTTTCGAATGTTTGTATCTGCAATCGTCTGAATACAGTATTCACATTCAAAACATCGTGTAAACCTTTTCAATTCAAATACATTAAGACGATGGACATCCGAAACGAGAGTAATCAAATACAACACCCTTCACAAGACTTGATCGAGGCTTTCGATAATTGCCTGAAATATCTAAAAAGGGAAAATTGAGATTGAAAGACATATTTCTAAATATTTTTATTTAGTGAGTCACCATAATCCTAAAGAAAATTTGTATTCCAGTAATTCAATAACACTACCTATAAGAATGTTTTTTGAGAAGGTAGGTACATATATATGAACATTCATTTGGAGTTTTCTCTACTTTTGAAGTGGAAAATATATCAATTATATATATATGAACTTTATTTGAAATGGGACCTCCTAATGTACAATAGTTCAGATATATACAAGTAGGCAAAATCATACAAGTAATCGTAGGAACAAATCAAATCACAAAAGTCTGAAGTTATAGGTAGGTATCCATGACGGAATGAAGGATGTTATCACGAATGTGCACACAGAGTATGTCTGCTGCAGCCTCTCTGATACTTGATTTTCGAATCCGTAAGATCTTTTACGGAACAAATCAAATCACAAAAGTGTGAAGTTATAGGTAGGTATCCATGACGGAATGAAAGATGTTATCACGAATGTGCACCCAGGGTATGTCTGCTGCAGCCTCTCTGATACTTGATTTTCGAATCCGTAAGATCTTCTAGGTTGATTGCAGCTAACATAAAGCTCTTCTCCTCCTCGATAAGTCATTTTAACTGGTCAAAAACTTATGATTTAATACTGTAGACACCGAGTGAAACCCGTCTCTATACCTGTCGTGACGGGACCCATAGTTAACTACAATGCAAATAAAGGGCATTTTTCTTCAGTTGAAGCACGAATTATAATCCTAAATTGAAAAAACTACTTAAATTCGCACAGAAAATCACAAAATAAACACTTTTACCACTATGGTCGCTTATGAAATTACAACAACGATCTTTCCAAAACAAGAATGGACCCAATAAAACAAAGCTTATGCACCTAACTTCAAGGTGTATAAGCATATGTTATTAATGTCACGAGTCACGATTCTCAACTGTTAAAAATGTTCAGTGTAATTTGGTCTAGGATACATACCCTATTTCCGGATTTTTTTTCGATCTAGAAGTAAGTGATGAAATAACTGCATTCGATTGGCTATAAAATAGAGGTGGGGGAATTGTTCATTTATATAATCGAACTTCTTGAATAAAAATACGTTGAAAAATATAAATAGAACTCAGAAAATACCTTCACACAAGTACAAAGAACGTGCTATACCTTTCTATAAACTTCGTACTGTTATTTGTTAAATCATATTTTTTTTATAAGTATTAATTTTGGTTTTATTAGGAATTGTAATATCGGTTTTTGTAATTCTAATTTTTTTACTTACAAGCTTTTATTTAGTTTCACCTGTCCCGATATTTGTCATCAAATCTTGCAAGTTAAATTGGACCCACTTCTAGTTGTTCGATTAACGTGAAATTTGGCAGGTGTTCATAGTTCCCGTGACAATGCATCATGCATTTGTTAGAAAAAAACAAAATGGCGGCTCCAAGATAGCGGACGAGATTTGTGTTTATGGTCCGATTCGATTCAAAATTGGTATGTGGGGGTTTTCAGGGTCGAAAATTCTGAATTTTCTGACAAAATTCATAGAATCAAAATGGCGGCTTCAAGATGTCCGACGATTTCTGTGATTATGATCCGATTCTATTATTGTAAATAGTTGAGTTTTCACAATAACATTAATAAAATGTAATATAATACAATAAAAGAACATAAATAATATAGATTAAACAGATAATATAAAAATATGAAAAGATTGGTAAACTTAATAAACTAGGATATCAGTGTGTCATTAAAGTAATCTTGTAGATTATAGTAGGCTTTATCACTCAATATGCTTTTTGTTTTTTTTAAATAGTTTTAGCGATGTTGTTTTTTTAATTTCTAGCGGGAGTTTATTGTACATCTTAATCCATTATATATTAAATTAATTGGGTTGGAAGCCGAGTTGGTTAGTTGACGGGTTGAATATGCAGTGTTTGTGAATTCATAATTAGCTTTGTTCTTGTGGATTATGGTCATTGTTTCCATTATATATATTGAAATGACTGTTAGTATTTTATGCTCAAGGAAGAGGGGTTTACATGAATCTTGCATCTCGGCCTTACAAAGATATCAGATGGCTCTTTTCTGTAAGACAAAGACTGACTGCATAAGTGTGTTACAGCAACCTCCCCAGAAGGCTATACCATACCGCAGTTGGGAATCTATCAAGGCGTAGTACACAGCCTTAGTGTTGGGAAAACCTAGCTCTTTCACAACATCCAGATGCTATTTTTTTATTGAGATGTCTGACGTGTTCGTCAAATTTTAGATTTTTATCTAGATGGACTCCTAGAAATTTCAATGTGGTGCTGTTTTCGATAGTGTTTGTTCCTAAAGAGATATCTGAAAATGTACATTTGAATGCTATTACATGGTTTTCCTGTAATTGGGATGTTAGTCAGATCGTTGATGTATAGGAGAACCAGGACGGGACCCAGAACAGAGCCTTGGAGTACGCCATATTTCACATCACTGATATTCGAAACCGAAGACTTCCTTACAATTTGCTTTCTTGCAGTGAGATATGATCTTATCCAAGCATGACTGTTGTCCCTAAAACCGTATCTGCTGAGTTTTTGCAGTAGTATATCATATATATTGATTTTTTCAACATTTCCACCCCCTACAATGATTTCACATATCAAGTGGTATGTATTTCGACCTCATGAATTCGATTCCGCATACTAGAAAACTTTACAGTGCCGTTTAAACTGAATATTGATTTTTTTTCAACATTTCCACCCCCCAATACTCACCCTCCGACGGGGGAACAAATGATTCCATATTTCAGGTGCTATGTATTTCAACTATCTGAATTCGATTCTGCATACTAGAAAACTCTACAGTGCCGTTTAAACTGAATATTGATTTTTTTCAACAGTTCCATTTTCCAATACACACCCTCCGACGGAACGACAAATTATTTCATATATTAGGTGGTATATTAAACTGAATTTCGATTTTTTTCAACTTTTTCACCCCTTCAATACCAATTTCGACGGGGTGACAAATGATTTCTTATATGATGTATTCGACCTTTGAATTTGATTCTGTATACTAGAAAACTCTACACTACCGTTTAAACTGAATTCTGATTTTTTTCAACATTTCAACCCCCAAAACTCACCCTCCGACGCGGCGACAAATGATTTCATATATCAGTTGCTATGTATTTCAACCTCCTGAATTCAATTCTGCAAACTAAAAAACTCTACAGTGCCGTTTGAATGTATATTTAATTTTTTCAACATTTCCACCCCCGCCCCGGAATGACAACGCATTCTAATTATCATTACAGAATTTGATCGTGTACTGAAATAAGCCCTACATTGTCATTTTAACAAGAAACAGATCCGAGTTACATTTTTCTCACTGGATTTTGTGGTTGTGGATAACTTCACACCCGTGCAGTATGATCTAAATGTTACTTATAAGCCTGGAAAATATTTATTTATAGCTGACACTTTATCCGTATTTGAATACTCCTGATTGTGTCGATTCTGAATTAGAATTGGCCATTCACTCTCTAGTAAACTATTTGCCTATCTCAGAAGAGAGGAAACAAGCTACCAAAGATGATCAAGATCTCAGCATAGTAATCAAATTCATAAATTTAGGTTAACCGGAAAAAAATTAAATTCCACCGCAAATTCATCAATTTTTCAAAATTAAAGAAAATTTATTGGTTTGTGATGAACTTTTGTTTTTTGGTTATAAATTAGTAATTCCTTACTCGAATTGGCTGGAACAAGTGACACTTAAAAACAAATCTGCTCATGAAGTTATTTTAAAATTGAAATAATTTTTTTTCTAAATTTGCAAGAGATTGGAACTTTAAACTTTTGTTAAGAAGCCCTAATTACCCGAGATCGAATGGATTAGCAGAAAAAGGTGTTGATATTAGATTTTTTTTTTATAAAAAGGAAAGATATGTTTGAGGCATTACTGCAGTATCGTACAACTCCCCTGCTCAACTTTTGGTGAGTCGTATCTGCAAAACAAAAATTCCAATTTCTGCTAATCTTTTAAAACCCACAATTTGTGAGAATGTTTCTAAAAAAATAAACTATAGGTTAGAGCTCAACAAAAAGTATTACAATAAAAATGCGAAACATTTGTCTGACATTGACCCAGGTCAAAATGTCAATGTATATAATCATGTTAAAAATTGTTGGGAACCTGGCCAAATCGTACGCAAGCATGATAGTCCCCGCTCGTATATTGTGTTAACAGAAAATGGTGAAGTTGTTAGAAGAAATCGTTGAGATTTAAGAGAGTCACAAAATGAATTTAATCTTAAGTCAAATTTCAATGATACTGTTGAACATTTTGACACTGCAGACTGCAGAATCTAATAATCAGCCTGCGAGTCCAAGTTCTAATAAGAAACCGAGTTCTAATTTAGATCCAGAACCCATGCTTGAAAATTGTTATGTAACTAAATCTGGTCGTGTTGAGAAACCCCTGAAAAAACTAAATTTATAATCTCGAAGGGGAAAGATGTATTAGAATAGATATATGGTTTAGATAAATTTTAGTTGGCCCTATTTACATGGATGGCAACCCTGCATGAATGAGAGGGAGTTTTAATAAAATGTCCGACCAGTAAATTTGAATTTTTAATTTATTGTCCAGCAAACAATAATACATCTGATGGAACTGTTTTCCCAGAACCTTGGGAATTACTATACAATTAATTCATTAATACTTCCCTGAAGTAGAGAAAAAATAATTACTGACTACCTAATATATATATATATATATATATATATATATATATATATATATGTGTGTGTGTGTGAAATACACAAAATTATAGATGCGACATCTATATATATATATGTATATATATACATATATATATATTTATTTTTTCCAGTTTCTCATAATAAAACGACGTTTCGACATCTGTATATGTCATCTCCAGGTTAAAACTAAAACAATTTAAGACATTTAAAATAACAACATATAATGTAATTTGTTATAATGATTGTTAATGCAATTTTTTTTTATTTATTAATAACTACTCATTATAATAAAATATTTGTTATGATAAGTATGATTAATTGATTTCTTTTATTTGATAATTTTGACAAGTAAATACCTATCATCACAGTAATAAATATCCGCTATGTATGCTTACTCTTTTCAAATACTCTTTTACTTTACCCCAGCTCTGTCGGTACCCCTATGGAGTCATGGAGTTGCCCTCTCTCAAGTTAGGATTCAGTGGTGCCACCTCGTTCTCTGCTTTAAGTCAATGTGGAATGTACTGTTTGTGAAATATTGGTTATGTGATCAAACAGAAAATTAATGAATGCAGAAATTGGTCAAATAATGTTTTTTTATTCAAATAAATCATATGAGCAAAAAAAAAATAATGTTCAAAACAGTGGGCAAAAGTCATAAAAGTACCGAAATAAGTGTCTGATACTGAATAGGTTCACTTGGTTTAGATTTGGGTTTAAAGTACCTGTGGTTAGTTTCTGTTGGTTATTCTCAAGAATCCTGGAAGTGTTCCTCGTTTGTAGCTTCTCCGTGGAAGGCCCCCTTTGTTGTAGCAGCGCCTATATTTTGAAAGGTGAGTGGTTTCTTCTTTGTTTGTCTCTGAATGTTTTATATAGTATACTAGTTGATTTGCTTACTTTCTTGTAGTATTTTCACATTTTATTTCTGATCAAATTTTTGTACGGCTTCTTTTTCCAAAAATAATTTACATTCTCCCAGCTTGTTATTTTTCTTCCTGGCAACCATCACTTTTTGTTTAATCTCACAAAATTTAGGTTTGTTGCTCACTTTCTAGGAAATTTTTCTTATTCTAAACTATTCTATGGATTTTATTTACAATTTATAATTCTATGCTTATATTATATATACAAAGTTTGTTGAAATTCATCTTTGACATTTTTCTGTATCCTTCTGCTTAGATTTTATCATACAGGATGTTCCAACTTGAGTATTATTTTATCTAATTGAGATGCAAAGTTTATTCATGAATTTTGATTTCTATATTATTTTTATAGGTTGTGCAAATTGAATGTATTGTTGGCAACATACTTATGACAATAGATTAGATTTTTTATTGGTCAAATTATTACACCTTAGTGCTACGACAAGTCAATAATAAAGGTACATATAATATAAATTACAATTAGAATATTAAAATACCGTGAAACAGTAGATAGTTAATAAAAATTGTATATGATACGAGCACAGAGTAAAGTAAATAAATATATAAATGTATAAACAGAGACCCATGACAGTACATCGACGATGGTCACTCAGTAAATTGTATATAATACGAGCACAAATTAAAATAAATAAATATATAAATGTAAAGACAGAGATGCATGCAGACAGTGCCTACATTGACTATATTCACTCAGTAAAGCTGAAGTCAGATGCATCATAGTAAGCATTGTCTGAGAGGTGTTTTTTCAGTTTCCTTTTGAAATTAGCGAGGGTTGCATTTTTCATTGATTGGGGCAGTGAGTTGTACAATGGTATGTATGAGTTACATCTCCTTGCTATTTCTAATATTTGGTTTGGTGCTCTAATATTATCCTTATTTCTAGTATTATACGAGTATTATGTTGAAAAGGGAAACATTCTCAATTGAATATTGATAGAAAGATTTTTCTGTGAATTGAAAAATCCACGATTAAAATGAAGTTATTTTTTGTGAATGTCTAAACAACTACTTCCCTCGCTAAAAGCCACGCTTGGACATTGAACTACATCTGATAGATATTCTGGAAGATAGTGACTAAAGTTTATCTTTCAGTCGCAGATGATTCCACATCTGATTTTATGAACATCCTGTTTATATTTTCAACAAATCAACGAGTATTATATTATATTATTATAGAGAAACTCCAGTGCTGAACTTTTGAGACATGTACTTGGACTAGAAAATGGTACAAGATTCCAGAACAGTAAAATGTATAGGAAAATTGCAAAACAAACATAGCAGGTATTTATGTGATATATAAGTATCATTATATCACTTATTATCCTTTTTACATTGAATAATATTTCTCATAATAACAATATATATATATATATATATATATATATATATATATATATATATATATATATATATATATATATAAATGACTTATCAGAAAATATCAGTTGTGGTGCAACATATATGTATGCAGACGACATATCAATAATAATAGATGATGAAAATATGGAAGGGTTACAATCAAGAGCCAGTACTGTTATTCAAGAATTAGAAGCCTGGTGCTTTAGTAACTCACTAATTATTAACTCAAATAAAACGGTATGTATCCACTTTATCAACAAAATAGATAATGAAAATCAACTCAAAACTTTAAACCTAAACGGTAAGGAAGTTAAAGTTTCAGTAGCTACAAAGTTTCTTGGAACAATAATAGATAAAGGGCTAACATGGACCTCAAATATCACTGAACTAACTAAAAAATCTTATTACAGCATACTACTCATTAGTATACTCGGTATTATGTTACAATATTATAGTGTGGGGTCAAGCCATTATGCAAAAGCGGATTATCAGAATAATTTTCAATCTTGAGAACAGAGAAACATGCAAAAATAGATTAAGAAATGAAAGAATGCTTAGCTTGTCTTATATATTTATATAAAATACTAATTTACATTCGCCAAAATCTCACAAAACTTATCCTAAATGAGAACGTGCATAACATACACATTACACATGCAACGAGACAAAAACGCATTATTTACATTACGCAACATCATTTATCTAAATATAAAAAGTCGCCAGAATGTGCTGGAAGTAATCTTTACAATAGATTACCCAAAAAAATTAAGAATATAGAGCAATACAATGTTTTCAAGAAAGAGTTGAAACCATACCTACTTGAGAAATGCTACTACAGTATTGAGGAATATGAGGAAGATTCCCTGACAGTCACGTAAATTCATAAATATGCAGTTGTTAGTACCTTACTTTTGCCATTTTAATGTGTATTGTAATGTTTCTATATTAGAAGTTTTTTCTATTGTAGTAAGTTTCTAGACGTTATTAATGTGTATTGTAATGTTAATTAGTGTCCTTTATTCTGTCTGCCTGTTCAAGACAAATTATATAGTTTCTAGACTTTGCCTCACTGTTATATGTGTATTTAGGCTGAATAAATCTATCTATCTATCTATCTATATATATATATATATATATATATATGTGGTTTCCTTTAGCAGACCCTGCATTCCACGTCAACAACCAACGTCACCACGGAGGGAGCTAGAGCTACATGCGTGACATCCGAGTCCAGGATTATAGATATGAATGGGAAGAATATCGGGGACTGGTAAACAAACGGAAGAAATTTAATGGACATAGTCCTCAGAGAAGTGTTAAAATAGACACGTGTTTCGGGCTCTCGCCTCATCAGTACGGTGAAGAAGTGCATAAATGTGCGTGGCTTCTGTTTGTTGGTCTGCTGATTTGTCGTTTTCTACCAAGTGTTGTTCATCCTTGCACTTCTTCAATCGTACTGATGAGGGCCAAGACCAAACACGTGTCCACGGTTAACACTTCTCTCTGAGGGCTATGTCCATTAAATTTCTTCCTTTTATATATATATATATATTTCAGATACGTTTCAGTGTCCAGAGAAAGGGTCAGGACATCTTTTATTTTCAGGTACAATATGTCATGAATGATATCATTTAAATCTGGAGTTCTTGAAATTCCAACAGAATAATCACATTCTGTATAAATTATTAGTAACACAGTTGCTAGCTCTACAATATTACTCAAAGTACATGACTTATTTAGGATTGAAAATTGACATGGTTTGCCGATTATCATGATGGATAAATTTGATTTCAAAAAATTGTTTTCAGTAAAATTCAACATTTTTGACTGGTTGATCATAATTCTAGTGGAGTTTTTCTTATAACTCCTCAGATGTGAGAAATAAAAGAAATATAATGTTGGCTCCAGAATAACATAATATATTTTTAGGATATAATATAGTTTATTTACAAATATATATGTGAATGTCAAGTAGATAAAGAGATAAAATTCTCTGACACATTTGGCAACAAAAAAAATTATTACCCGAATGATTTCTCTAATGATTCATAACAATTCCTTTGTGGTTAAACAACTTCAAACAAATTTTGCATTGAAATGGTTTTTTACCTGAATGACTTCTCTCAAGTATCGTAAGATGCATCTTCTGTTTAAACAATTCCAAACAAATTGTACATTGAAGTGGTATAACTTTGTTAGAAAAAACCAAAGCCAATAAATAATTATCTCAACTAAACATGACACTTTAATTAGTTGTAATCGTATTTGTGTTCGTTGGGTTGCATTATTTTGCTATATTTTTACATTTAGATTGAAATTCCATGTATTTAAATGTATGTTAAGGTACACAAAATGGATTTGTATCAATTTTGGAACAATATTTTAACTTTGGTTTGTTTTACTCACGTTTGTATTTTCTCTAGTATATAGTATAAACTGGACCATTTTAGAAAATGATTTAGAACAAATTTCACCACTGAAATGGTTTTCCCGCTGTGTGAATTCTCTTGTGAAGCAATAATTTTTTTTTCTGTAAATCTTTCTAAACAAATCTCGCATTGAAATGGTCATGATGCAACATTGTGGTTTTTTATGCAAAATTCTTTGGCAAATTTTGCATTAGGATGGTTTCTCTCTCAGTCTCAATTAGTGTTTCCCCTGTTTGCATTCTTTCATTTGTCAACAAACTGGATTTTGATACAGAAGGAGGTTGTATGCACTTGTATGATTGTTGTCCATAAATCTAGATTTGTAAAGTAAAAAATATATTTATTGTCATAGGCGAATGGGCCTTCAGGCTATAGTGCATAAAAAATATTTTTATTTGCAATTCCCCAACGTTTTCGGTCAAATGACTATCTGTAAAAAATGAACTTATTTCATGAAACATTATGAATATAGAAAATTATGTCAGTCAAAATTGCAAAAAATTGACATGTCCGGATCACATAATAATTTTATATATTTCATGAAAAAGGGTATATACTCTGTAAACATTCTGAAAATGGTCATTTGACCGAAAACATTTGAAAATTGCATTTTTTTGTGCCTGAAGGCCGATTCGCCTATGACAATAAATATATTTTTTACTTTACTGATCTATATTTATTAAACTGGATTTTATTGCCAAACTTTGTTGCACTAAAATGTTTTTTCTTCAGTATGTATTCTAACATATATCATTAGATCCCCTTTCTGGTTAAATGATTCTGAACAAATTTTGCATTGAAATGGTTATTACCCTGTATGAATTCTTTCATGTATCGTAAGATTCACCTTCTGCATAAAATAGTCAAGACAAATTTTGCATTGAAAGGGTTTTTTTCCCTGTATGAAGTCTCATATGTACCGTAAGATCAGACTTTCGTTAAATGATTTGTCACAAATTTTGCAATGAAATAATTTTTCCCTGTATGAATTATCTTATGACTAGTAAGATGCCCCTTCCGTTGAACAATTTCAAACAAATTGTGCATTGAAATGGTGTTTCACCTGTATGAATTGCCTCATGACTAGTAAGATGTCCTCTGTTTAAACCATTTCAGACAAATTTTGCATTGAAATGGTTTTTCCCCTGTATGATTTCTCTCATGACTAGTAAGATGTGATTTCTGTCTAAACCATTTCAGACAAATTCGGCATTGAAATGGTTTTTTCTTCTGTATGAATTCTTTCATGTGATGTAAGAGCCCTCTTTTCGGCAAACGATTTTGTACAAAATTTGCATTGAAATCCTCCTGTATGAAGTCTCTCATGATACAACAATTTTCTTTTACGTGTAAAATTCTTAGGGCAGATTTCACATTGAAATGGTTTTTCCCCTGTATGAAGTCTCATATGTACCTTAAGATCAGACTTTCGGTTATATGATTTATCACAAATTTTGCATTGAAATAGTTTTTCCCTGTATGAATTCTCTCATGACTAGTAAGATATCCTTCTGTTTAAACCATTTCAGACAAATTTTGCATTGAAATGGTTTTTCCCCTGTATGAGTTCTCTCATGTTTCGTAAGATTGCCTTGAGGCTAAACAATTTCAAACAAATTTTGCATTGAAATGGTTTTCACCTGTATGAAGTATCACATGTACCATAAGATTAGACTTTCGGTTAAATAATTTATCACAAATTTTGCATTGAAATAGTTTTCCCTGTATGAATTCTCTTATGATACAACAATGAGTCTTTTGCTCTAAAACTCTTCAAACATATTTGCATTGAAATGTTTTTTCCCACTATGAGTTCTCTCATGATGATCATTGTCTTTTTCCACAGCTGTTTCATCCTCTTCTCTATTTTGTTGAGGCATTGTTCGAGTCTAAAAAAAAATGGGAGAAATTATGAGAATTTTCTAAATATAATCTTTATAAAGTCCGGGAATAGGAATATTTACAAAATACACATTGAGAATACAATATCATGAAGGAAAAAATTATTGAATGCAAAACAAAAAAAGAAGTTTTAAATTTTTAATTTAATAAAAAATCAAATCTTCCATGAATGAATTCATTCTACTAATCTCTGAAAGATTGTATGGTCAAATGTTTTCACTTATAGTACAGGTGTCTATCTTTTTGTTTATATTCTATTTAAATACCACCACCTTTTGAAAGTCCATGAGAAAAGTTTAGTCCAATTTCTGTTCCAATTAATATATCAGTAACATTTGGGTACAACCCATTTTCACTTTTTTCCACGTGATTTTTCCTCACATATGTCAGGGTTTGACATCATGGTAAATGACATCAATGTCATCCCATTTTAATTGTCTCCATTTTGGGTTCTGCATTATTTGTTAATGAATCGTCATTACATTCTGAGAGATCTTCACTCTTTGATATAACTCCATTATTAAAATGATCGACTTTGGATTCTGACAATTCACCAGCGGACGCATTGAAACTCCCATTTTTCCAGAAATCTGTAATTCAAGTTTACATTGTAACATTGTTCTTTAATCAACCAACACAGAAGCAGGTTACCTAAGAATATTTTGCAATGCACAGATTTTCCCAAAAGCATACAATTTAAGTTTTTTTTCTTAGACAAGAAGTGAATTTTCGAAAATAATTGGGAAAATATTCAAAGTACAGTTTTCAAGAGATATACTGACATTACTTTAAAGAACACAATCAATTTGACTCTCTTAATGAAAACAAATTCAAAAGAGCAAAAGAAGATAAATATGGTCCAGTTATAAAATTGAAAATGTCAAAGTGATCAAACCAAATTAAAAAATACCCTTTTATTCAAATGAAATCTCTTGCAGTTCATTTTGAAGAATAAAAAGGCGACCGTTTTTCTTCGTGATATATCATACTGGGATAGGTATTACTTTTTTTATAATCATATATACAGGGTCGGGGAGTCGTGAACGCGACCCCGTGGCAAAATTGATTTTTTTTTTCAGTAAACGGTCTGGGAAATATATGATATCGATTTAAATACATTTTAATAATGATTTTTTTTAAGGTATTTGAAAGAGCGTGACAATCAAAGTGATATTTTTAATGGAACACCTGTATTTCTTGTATTTTGATTTTTGAGTAAGCGACTTTGCAAAGATCCTATCCTAACTTTTCTGTTTGAGATATTAAACTTTTCAAAAATGTAACGCCAAAGAAATTAAAATTCTTGGAATTAGCCACGGGTGTACAAAATTTGCTGTTCTCAGATTTGAAAAAATGAAAAGTTTTACACTTAAGAAAGAATGAACATTGGAGAGTGTTACGAAATTTAAAATCATGTTGATTCTTTCTTCAAGTGTAAACTTTTCATTATTTCAAATCTGAGAACACGGGGCAAAATTTTGTACACCTGCCGTTAATTCCAATGATATTGAATTTCTTTGACGTACATTTTGTGAAAAGTTTAATATCTCAAAAAACAGAGAGAGTTAGGTATAGGATACTTTAAAGTCAGTTATTTTTCTCAAAGAATTCAAAAAAATGCAAGAAAATACAGGGTATTCCTTTTAAAAAAAATTTAACTTGATATGTCAGCTCTTTTCAAATACCTTGTATAAAATCATTATTTTTAAAATGTATACATAATTACTTCCCCACCCTTTTAAAAAATACCATTTGGCCAATGAGCCCCGAGGTTCAGTTGACTAAACCTGTATATAATCCAAGCATTGATACTGATAGATAGATAGATAATTTCTTCACTTAAAGCTTTATAAATGTTAAATATAAAACATATCAGACTAGTCAGTTCAAAACACATATATAAAAAAAATTACAGTAATAACTGCTAATAAAACAAACATTTGTTTGTTCCAAACAAGACTCACACTTGTAAAAACAAAAAATAAGACTTATGATTGAGAAGTTAGGATTGAGAAGTTAAAATTCCATAGAATAAAAAGATTGGTACATAGGTGATCATATAATTTTGCCCTCGTAGATTTTGAAGCTTTCAATTTCACCTAATAGAGTCAAGGGTGATTAAAACAGTTGATACCTTGATAATTATATGAATTTTGTCCAATTGTTAAACGGGAGAATGGTAGACGAATGTGATTAGATTACGGGTCACGTGTCATGTATCATATTTCCCTTTGATAATTAAAGTTCTTTTTTATATCCATAGTAATAAGATATATGACAAGCAAGGAAGAGTTAGAATACCCAATCTAATAAATATATCCTTACAGCTTTCTGTATTGTGCTCCCAACAGGCACTTTATAATTCTTTTGCATAAAAATACTTTCTGTATGTATCAAAATTTCCCAAACAATTAAACCGTAACCAAGTGATGAATCTAATGAGCCCATAATATGCAAGCTTGAGAATTTCTAGAAAACAGTCCCCGTAGCTGTCTAATGATAAACATATACTGCTTAGTTTTGATACTAAGTTATCGTATGTTTTCCCAGGTAAATTTCTGATCTATATCAATACCAAGGAACTTAATGTGATTAACTTGCTCAAGGACTTGTGGATTCATCCTTACCAGTAGACAGATCAATACTAACATTTTTTGTTGAAACAACATGAAAAAGGTTTCACTGATATTAACTGATAATCCGTTATTTCTGCACCATTGATAGAATTCATTTACACATATATTTGAAGTTTCTACTGAGGATACTAAAGTCCTTCCAGCTACCAGGTGATTTGTATCATCCCATAAATGATCATTTTGTCTGGGGAAGACATGAATATACACCATCGCTTATAAAAGCCACAAAGAGTAGAGGGGCCCAGAATAGATCCATGGGGTACACCACTTGTTACCTCGCTGGATTAGACTTAGCTGATTGTATGACCACTATTTGTGACCTGTCCTGTAAGTAAGAAGAAATCCAGTTGTTATACTCAATGCCCAAACGATAAAAATTTCTCCAAAAGTTGTGATCAATTGTATCAAGGCCTACTCAAATCATAATATAATGTATTGGATATTTTTATCATTCAGATATTCATAAATATAATTTCATAATCTTTGATAGCAGTTTCCGTAGATTTTTTTTAGCCTAAAGCCAGCTGACAGTTTGGAATAAGATGGTGTTGTTCCAGGAACTTGTTTAGCCGAACATTGTTACTGCTTTCAAATATTTTTTAACTGAGGTTGCAGACAAATGTTTCTGAGTACTAACTTCATTTCTAGATCCTTTACCTTTAAATATTGGTATTGATTTCGATATTTTAAAGTGCTTCTGATACTTCCCCTTCACAAATGATTCATTTATTATGAATGAAAGAGGTAAACATATTATATCACTTACTTTAAGAGTGTGTCCATGAATTCATCAATTCCTGCAGACGGTTTTTGTAGTTTTTGTATAATATCTTCAATTTCATTTGGGGTGGTTGGATACAGGAATATAGTTTCAAGAAAAGAATGGAGCAAGCCTGACATTATCTAGATTTGGTTCAATTTTTCAAACCCATTAAGAAATTATTAAAATGGTTACATATAGTGAGTTTATCCGATTCTGGCTGGTTTTCTATTATGATTTTTTGAGGGCACAGCAGTTGATAGTTTGTTTTGCTTCATTTCACATTCTCGGATTTTTACCACACGCCCATCAGTTCCTACAGGCACAATTGTGTCAATTCGCCATAGTTGGTTGTGTCTTCGCTCGTGTCAGTAAAATTAATATTTTTCATCAGTCGACACCTTCAAAACTAAACGGTCAAAGATTACCATTTTTTTTTAAATTAATTCCCCACAAGGGTACTGCAACATGAGTTTTTTTTTTCTTCAAAATATTAAGATACATTCAACGCCTATAATAAAAAATATGAACAAAGACCTATCCAACAAACTGGATTGTGGATCGATTTAAAAATTTGTGAGTAGGTTCATGGAGGTTATGTTTACACCATACTGAAATTTCATTCATAAAATTTAAAAAAACTACAGAAATACCTTGATATAATAAAGTTGGTAGCGACTTTGGCCCCCCCTGTATATAAATAATTCCAAAATGCCCCTTTTTATTTTTTCCCACCTTGATATCATAGAAAAAAAATTAAGAAAGCAGTTTACTCATCTAAATAATTACTCCATTATTTGAAGGTTTAGTGAAATGATTCAGAAAAACAAAAGGTTACCGTTTTTATGAGATGCAAAATAAAGTTTAAAAGTTATTTTGAACTGAATGACGTGTTCGTTTGTGATTTCTACATCCAAAAAGTTCATCAGACTTGGGTTGGGAAAACCTAGAAATTCTCCAAATCCAATTTCATTGATTTTCTCATTTTCTGAGAGGGTTAAACTGAATGAAGTGGCCTAGTTTTTGTTCTGACTTTTATATATAAAAAATATATATATAATATATTTTCAAAATCTTGAATAACCTCTCCCAGAATATTTTAGTGAATTTATTGTATACAAGTCTCAAGTTCATTTTTATCAGACAAGGGGAAGCACTATCAACAATTGCACCTACCTAAATACAATATGTCTAATACAATGAAATCTATATTTTAAAAAAGGCTTAGATGAGTATAACAAATTACCTGATTGTAAGACAATCCAATACGTCCACAAATTAAAACAAATTATTGCCACATCAGATCGAAAAATTATCAAAATAAAATTATTTTCATTCGTAATTGATTATTGTTAATATCAATGATTATTGGGTTTAAGGATGACTTATAAAATCATTTATTTTCTTTTAGTTGTATATTCACTTACTGTACTAAGATACATTATGTTATGAATTATGTGTATTAGGATATTCCTACTAAATAAAGCTCATTCATTCATCTTCATATATATCTCTGAGGTCTCCCTTCAGATTCCATAGTTCCTAGATCGTTTAAACAGATCCACTTTGTTCCGGTCTCTGAGAGGATCTTGTGGATTCTTGGCTGATCAGATATACTGGCAGAATTTCCTCCAAGATTCCCTCTTGGCCTTCTTTCGCTTGTTGCATCCCCCTTAGGGGAGAGCTGTATTCTTTCCAGCATCCTGATTCTTTGGCTCTATTGAAGAGCCTCCTACTCTTGCCCCTCTTTCTAGGTTTTTGCTCTATTATCTTTATGGTTTTAATGGGCAATTTGTTGATAGGCGGTCAGAACTGTGCTTGAATGTGATTAGCTGCCAGCTCTATCTCCGCACTATTTATTATTTTACTAATATCGTTTCCCCAAATTGTCTCTGGGTGTTGCCCTGAAGCCTTCCCAGTCCGTACATTTGGTTTCCGATATTGTATCTATTGTAGAGTTCTCGCCTCCACGTCAAATCTAATGTGCCGGTAGTCCGAACACAAGGGTTCTGTGGAGTCGTGCCAATTGGTTATTTTATTACTTATGTACCTCATGCTAACCGTCAGCTCTAGAACTTCCCGTCTGTTGCTAGTCACAAAAGTTGGTTCTGAGCCAATATTCTGAACAATGAGCCCTTCACCTAGTATAAACAATGGATGTTCACCTCTGTTATTTATGTCTGTACATCCCAGCGGTGTGGTGTGCGTTGCATACCCACGATTGGTTTGGGTTTTTTCTCCTACGTGGCGGACTAGGTTCTTCACCAGAGTAGGAGGGGTTTTCTCCAGTTCCCGCAAAATAGGCTGAGCAGCGGCTTCCCCTGCCCTTCATCCCTTGGGGCTGTTAGTTTGCTGTTCCACATCTTGAACAAAAAATCTGAAAAGTAAACCTTTAAAGTTTTTTTTGTAAGATACATGCCCTGGGTTTTTTCCCAAACTGGAACATTACCTTTCCAAAAACCCCGCCTTATAAAGCGGTCCTTTTTCCAGGTCCCGTAGTGCCCTAGGAGCTCATTGGCAAATCTTTCTAATGGTGTGGATGCGGCTTTAGGTTGAAGATTTGCCCGTATAAGGATAGTTTTTCTATCAAACATTCCTTTGGGTGGGGTGGCCTGTGGTCCTCTGGGTCTTTGAGGCTGGGCCCCCCGGTCAGAGGTGATTGTTTCCTCCGGGGACTATACAGAAGGCCTCTCCTTGACTGAACCTGTTGGGCCGAGAAATCTCCCCACCCCCTTGTTGTTGTCCGAGAGCGTGAACGCCCTCGCCCAAAAATTTTTTTGATTTAACTTTTTTTTTGGTCCCCGTTAGCTGGAAAAAAAGATCCCCCCGGCAGAGCCCCCGCATGCCGGGTTTATTTTTACTTCCCGATGCCCAGTCTCTGAAAGCCTACGTCTGGGATCACCTGTCAGCGTATCAGCCATTCAGCCCCCGCCGGTTGGATTTCACCTTGCTTGGGGGTGTTTATCACTTCCTGTCTAGATCCCGGGGGTTTTTCTTTTAACAGAGCACCTGTGGATGCATTCTTCATGACTGGCGGTCTTGGCTGAGGAAGCTAATGCCCCTTTCCCCGGGATAGTGCAGCCCTGGGCAAAACCCCCATCCCGCATCATCTCCCATCTTCCGCGAGCCCGGGATGCAACGTTTTCACCACCTACCCCTTGACCCCCGAATGCTGGACTTTCAACGATTCTAAGTTCACCAAATTTTTGCACATGCACAAACTTTCGGAAATATTTGTATTTCGGTTGTGCAATTTAAATTTTAAAAAATTTCAATTATATATATATATATATATATAATGTTTTTTTTGAAGGTTGTTCGACTTTGGTTGAGGAATATAATATATATA